>DWAO01005906.1:0-11376 GCA_018230605.1 Heliconius congener
CCAGTCGGTTTTACAGTCACACTTTGTGCCGCTGCGCCACGACTGGCCTCAAGATGATTGATATAATATGTGAAATTGTGAAAACAAAACAGGAGCAATTTCGTTACAAGCCTATGTACCGGTAGATCTGTAATACGGGTGGACAGTTTAATCTGCTCATCGCGTGACCCAGAGCGGCGGGGCCGCTGTTGTCCAGGGTCCTGGGGCCAGGGTAAGTCGTAAATATAAATTGTTCCTTAAGGTCAATGTTAGTTCAATCCAGAAAATAACGTCGGCAATTTCAAATGAGTTAGCTCTTGGGATCGAAAAAACAAACCCATTAGGATTTGGTACTTGTTGCTACAAGTTAAAAATATAGGCCAGCATTATTGTAAAAAGATATTGTGTATGCATAATTTTTATGTTAACACCGCCTGAGTGTTTATTTTCGTTTTTTCTTATTGCAAATTCGATTGTCGGAACTTTTATGTATTTGGCATAATATTTTTTTGTTAGAATATATTATTGAGCATTACGTTTTAGGGTGCCATATTTTTAAAGAAAAAAGAAGTCTTATAAGATCACTTTGTTATCTGTCTCTCTGTCTGTCTGTCAAGAATTTCTCTGCCTCTATTTCAACGCTTGAAGATATCGAGTTGAAATTCAAACCATACACTTAGATCTACAACGAATAAATATATTTCTACATTTACTTTAAAAAATATATTGTTGTCTTCTGTATTGGATTATGTGAAGAAAACTGCAGTTTGTATAAACTACTTTATTTAATAACATTTTAAAATAACAAAATACACAAATACTAATGAGCTTGGAGCAGTGCCTGGGATTTGTGACTACAGGAGTAGGCTCAAGGGTCCCCTTTAAAGTTAATTAGCTTTCACTGCTCCAGCCCAATGTAGCAAATTACCTCAAAAGAAATACTGCCATTTATACAATTTTAGTAAAATATGGCTGCCTATTAAAGAACAATGTCGCCGTAGCATACTTGCTATGGCATACTACAGATAATTAAAATACAGTATATTGTCTTCGGTAAATATATCAAGTTAACAATATGGCCGTTTATATAGCAAAACGTGTATTTCGACAATGTACGGGGAATTAAATTTAATAGGTTACTTCCTATTGATCTAGAATTATAAAATAAATAATATAAATATATTGGCACCCAGCATAAAAAAACTAAATTGGCACCTAGCATCTACAGGTTGTACTAGTTCAGGAAAATATTAGAAAATTTTCTGATACATTTGTGGTTAGATCCCAAAAACAATAGCAATAGCATTAAAAGGGACGCAAAATTTGGTATTAATGACTATTTTTTTTTAAAGTGAGGTATTAGATGAAAGATCTCTGGCTAAGCTTTTAACCCTCGGTGGGCGTGCCCGGCTCGCGCTTGTCCGTTTTTTTTCAATGGGACTAGAATGATTTATTTTTCTGGAATTCCAACTGATATATGTATACTAAAATATTATTAGTATGTATCAGTTGAAATCGTTGTAACCGGCCTTTATTAGCCTGATTCCTATATTTTAAGGAGTGCTCTTGTACATCAACAACATTATCATTATGCTTGAGCGTATTTTTTTCTAAGCTTTTCAATATTCAGTTGTGTCATAACTATTAAAAAAATCATACATAAAGTAATTACGGAATTATTCATTAGGTTCTTCAAATCCCGCAAAGACGTATCCATGCCTCTACTTATTTTCTTCGATCAGAGCACTAGAGAAACTACTGCAGCCCGGAGAAACGGGCGCGGCACATAAAATTTTGATTACTAGAATTTTTCTTGCATATGAAACGAGAGGAAAGTCCCTGTGCTATTTTTAAGACACTTTAATATTATCACTTTTGTTATGTAGTACTTTCTCCAGGCTATAGTTATGATTGAAACGATATGGCTAATTGAAATTGTAGTAATGATTGTAATAAAATACTTCTATCGTAAATAAGCTTCGAGGCTAGACGTGGCGCGAGGGCTGATGCGTGTGACTATAAATGCTATAGGTTGTGGGTTCGATTACCACTCAAGGAAATGAAACATTTAATATTTACATTTCTTCACTGCCGAGTTGTGGCGAGAAAAAAGCGCGACTTTGGGTTCCGCTTGAGTAAACCGATTTTTTTTATTTCATGACTTGGACCGCGTGGTCCTATTTTAATGTGATCCATTTCTAACAATGTTATTCATAAGAAAATCACATTAGTCTTAATTAGCATTAAGAATTTGCGCGACAGATGTACGAATAAATCAATATTCAGGGAGAGTTTTATGAGAGTTTGCAATAAAGAATAACCGCAAAATAAAATACCACTTGATTTCATTTTAATTTAATATTAAAACATGAGTTACAACAAATGGCATCTTAAAACAAAATACTACATATAAATAGTAAAGCTGCTCAATATAAAGTTATCGACAGATGGACTACATGATGCACCAGCCTCCATCCACTTGAATATAGTACGCGTCAAACAAGAGAATATAAAAAAAGTCAATAATTATAAAAAGACAAAAAAAAATATTATAAAAATATGCATATATTAAAAAGCTGTGTTAAAATGCTATTTTAAAAAGGTTAATTACATTGTATAATTTGAAAAAATACAATAAACATCAACTATACGATCATTTTCTTTAACTTCTGATTGAATAATAAGTTCATTTTACTTGTATTGTTCTTTTAAGTTCTATATCAAATATAGTGAATACAAGCTTATAATAAAAATACGTATACATCAAAAACACATTATCATATTCAAGTGGATAGGACAGAATAATTTTTCATTGCCAATATTTAAACATATTAGAATATAATTTTGATCCCAAAAATGCGATATAATATCAGATGCTACGTTAACAACATTTATAAACACACATATGGAAAAGCATGGGGGGGATTATCTAAAACTAACTATTACATTAAACTATTGCTATTTCATCACTAATTAAGTACATTGGAATTGTGATACTATATAACAAAACTATTTATATTATTCCGATATACTAAACTCGAATTATATGCGATTTAATTATTTTTTTTCAAACGATTCAATATTAAAAGATGTTTAGCAAAATGGCCGCCGCCATTTTATAATCACACACAATTCGACGTTCAATAATTTATGTTTGAAAATAGTAACTACTTAGTTTTTAAGTGCATTTTGTGCAAGCAAAAATATGTGAACATAGAATAATGAAAACTTCTCGTAAATGTTAATACTTTATAATAAATCAACAACATTAACTATGACTCTCTAAACGGCTCTACTATGTATTTTGAAAATCACTATTTAATATAATATTTAAAATTGATTTATCATCTTTATTTGTTTATTTAGCTAATACTTTTCACACATACAACAGAATTAAATTTAATTTAATATGACATTTCGGTGGAATTTTGTACTACATTTTGGGATCAATTTTTCAATGTACTCAGCTCCACGTTTGTCAGTTAGTTTGAGAAAGCAAATTCAAAAACCTTAACGAGACATAATACAATACAAAAAAATATTGTGCTCAATTTCAATTAGAAATTTTAGACCTAAAAATAGTTGTTATTTTTGTACAGACAATGATTATTAAAATAATTTATTTAAAAATCCGTCCACACAAATTCATCAACACAAAATCTTATCAAAACAATCAAGAAATATATTATTAAAAAAAAAGAACTAACTGTAATTTACAAATAAATTAGAAACAAAAACAATTTGTTCTGCAAATCACATCGAGCAAGGCGAAATCCAAAACTTGCAAACAGCACAGCTCCGTTACAAGTATTGAACAATATATTATCTATCATATATCATGTAAAACTAAACAACCATACACCATCAAATATACAACTTAAAAATAAACACGTCGGAATAGAGAGTTTTTTTTAGCACGAATCTGCTAACACTGTAATATAAATGACCAGATACAAAAATAATCGTAGACGTTATCTTATTAAAGATGAAAATAATAATTATAATTAATAACGATCTCTCGTTGAAACAACAACATGGTATTTTTTTTTTAAAATGGTTAAATAAATAAAAGAAAATTGCGTCTCCTGCAATTTAAAAAAAAAAAATATATCAAATACGTCATTGTTGCACCAAATGATTGATATTATATTAACAACCTCCCAAAACAACTCGTCTGTATCTAACCGCTATTAAAACTTTCAACGCTCAACATCAGTTTGCACCAGTGGTCGTTAAATAGTAATTTCATTATTCTAATTTAAGATTTTATATCATCACTATATATTAACAATATTAGCCTATATAAAAAATATATTTATAACTAAACGCGTAAGCACACAAAACCGTGGAGGAGAAAATGCTAAATAAAGAATGAGATTACATTTGTAATTTCATTACAAGTAAAAAAAAAAGAAAATAAATTAATAAAGTAGACTTAAATCTAAAAATAATTATTAAAACTTAATAATAATATACATACGGGATCTTAGCTATATTACAAAAATATTACTTATGAGGGGTGCTGTAACTATGTACAAAAGCTACGAGATTCGTTTTCATGTAACTTCAAATGTGGTATTCCACCGACCTTTACCTTTCATTATTGTCTTAAACCTTCTCACCTGGGAATGTCACAATTAACTTACATGTGGACAAATAAATAGTTTTGTGAAAAAAGAAAACATTATATATATTAATAATCAAGAGAATACAATATAATTTAACTATTGTAAGAGTATGCCCATATCCATTCAACATTCCTAACCTAAGCCTTCACCAAAATCCTATCTATTCCAGTACCCTGACATACATGTAATTTTTTTTTATTACAATAATAATAAGTAAATCAAAAATTATAAAAATTAATAATAATTTGTAATATACGAAGACTTATTTAACTAAGTTAATACATTACTCTAACTAGAGATAAATACATGTCCTTACCGTCCAATATGCATTATATGCAATACTAATTTAATATAAATATAATTGAAGACGAAATGACCTCTTAGCGTTCAAGATTATATATATATATATATATATATATATATATATATATATACAGAGATACTCCATCAGTCTAACAGTAGCACATTTTGGTGCGTCACTCTTACTTTGCGTCCACAATGTTTGATATAAATCGATACAAACGACTTGCAAAATTATATATTTATCAATATTAAAGTGAAAACAATTGATTTTTTGCAATTATAATGTGTTTCTATAACGTCCATTCTATAATAAAGAAGTGACCTTGGACGAGCGCCTCCAAGGTAAACTTCGGATAGTGGTATAAACTTAACTTTATATATGATACAATTACCAAATTATGCTAAACATCTGTCTATTTCAATACATTTCCATACAAAACTGTTAAAACGTGCACCCCACACATTACATTACAAGCACCAGGAGTACATAAGTGACAAGGAGCATGCATGTTCATCCAGGTGAGGCGACTTGTGTACTCCATAGTAGACGCACAACCATCACGAGGAGCATGTATCTTCATCCAGGCGTGATGATTGAGGGAGTCCCACAGCACTAGGTGCACATACATCACGAGGGGCACGTGGAGCAGGCCCGGGGTCAGGAGGGGCGGGCGCGAGGGCGGCGCGGTGCGCGGGGCGCGCGTGGGGCGCGCGGCGCCAGCAGGTAGGACGCGTCGACGGCGCCGCGCTGTCCGCCGCGCGAGAGCAGGCGGCGCGCGATGTTGTTTACGCGCTCCTTCTGTTGCTCGCGACGTGCGGCCGGTGACAGTGCCTGGGTTAAAATTAAATGTTACATCATTTATATTGTATATTACATAAATATTATTAAGGAAACACGAGCAGATGAAAGAAAGTACCGTTAAAAATGTTAAGAAAATAAAGTTAAATATCTTAACAATAACCAACATTACAATACATTCTCAAATTGTTATGTTAAATTCATTTTAATATTTTCTACTTCTACCAAAAATTTATTAGTCAATTACCTTAGGAGCAACATTTGACACTGTTGGTGTTGCTTTCTTCTTTGTTTCTTGAGTAGACTTAGCCTTGTCTGTTGGCGCAGTACTTTTGGCTGCTCTGCCTTTTAAGTACTCTGGTGACACTTCATGAGGCTGAAATTTAATCAATGGTTAATTTTCCATAAATAATTTGTAAAATGCCACATTCTCTTTTATCTAATTTATTTCAGTTATGGAGAAACGCAAGCCTCTATTTTTACATATTATTTAAAACAAAAGATTTTAAAATCTTTATCTAGCTATCTATCTTTCAGACAATTGTCATTGTTCACGTAATGATTTTGTGTTAAATATCCTGATACTCTGCAAGATATGTTAGGAAAAAAATCCCAAAAAAGATTCATAAACTTACAGCATAAGTCCTAGTTAACTTCAACCTTGTGGGAAAGTGATCAAATGCATAGGGCTTAGTACATAAGGGATATTTCGGTCTCGAGACGCGCGTGAAGAGGCGCGCTGAACGATCCACTCGGAGCTCGCATATGTAGACGTGTTCTTCAGACGCGCCTACTGGACGACCCTGGAATGAAAGTTTTATAAACAAATTAGTATGTCTGTTGCCATAAAAATTAAATATAAAGTATATGGTAAATATGGGCGTAGGAATAGAGAGAGCCGGATGGTCTGTGTTATCCTCAGAATAGTATTGTGCCAACACAACAATTTTATTCTTATTAAAAAAATGAAGTAAACAAACCTTGCAATATGTATTTAAGTCCATGACCCAGCACTGTGACATGACAAGCTCTATAGGCACCGCCTCGTACAAAGGGACTCGCATCACCTCATTGTGGAAGAATCTAAAATATGACAATATAATTTATTAGCTAACAACAATGCGTAAGAAAGTAAAAACAAAAATATTATCGTGCCTCCCAAATATAAAATAGTATACTACGATGAATTATTTCCATTTCCCCCAATCTAGTAGACAAACTGCGGCGTTGAGTTACAACAATTAAATCAATTAGCTCAAACTCGGGCAGAAAGTGGAGAACGGAGTATTTCATTTTAAGGAATAAAAGTGGAAAATAAAAATAATAACTAAAGTTATACTCACTTCCTAGTAGGTTCATGGAATGTTTCGTGTGGTCGCAAGTAGTGGTGTCCGTAGACGTAACGCTCCTGCGTGTCCTTATGTTTCCATAGACGCTCTACGCGGAATATATCTAACTCGGAGACCGGAACCTCGCCTATTGTTTGATATGTGTGTTTACGTACTTCAAGTTCCTGTGAAATTAAGTTTTTTTTTATTTTAGTAATAAGTAGTGGAAAACGGCATATTTACTTTTGATAGTGTCTATTTATACTACAATTAAAAGAAAAAGAGATATTTATATTGAAAAAATAATAAAAAAAATAAGTATTTATAGTATTTTACATTTTTTAAATCAATTTCTAAAATCTGATTAAACGTGTTTAGTGTGGTTAGTTACATTTTCGGAAACCAACAGTTTCAAATACTTAGCAGGAGTCTCACGCATTGACTTTCCTGTTTCTAAAAATTAAACTAAATATACGCGATTAACCCAGTTTAAAAGTTTAGTTTATAACATACGCAAAAATCTAAAATCTTATCAATATCTAGATTTTTTCTGGCCTAGTAGTAGTAAGGCAAGGAAAGGATGGTGATGGATACATGATAAATCGTAAAGCTGATAAAAAAACCTCACTCCAAATTCTACTTACTTTACTCCCAACCGTCTCTTCAGTCTTATCTTTTCCTTTCGACAACTTCAATTTCTTTCTATCCTGTCGTTTAGTCTTCGGCGAGTCATTCTTATCTCCATTCTGACTGACGTCTGGACGCTTGTCGTCAATGGGTATGTCACGGAGCACATATACAGTGTCACCTTGCCGCACTTGTAGGTCACCACGCATGAGTGACAGATAGAACTGGTGACCCTCTTCTGTGTATTCATCGAGTGGTATTTCACGATCAACCTATGGTGAAGAAACAAAATATATACAAAATAATTGTCTTTGAAGTTTCGAAAATTTAATTTTATAAGTTTCAGTGGCGATGCTGGTGGTCGCTAGATAGATGACTTAAATGGCAAAGTATATACAGTAAATTCTTTTTAAGTAGTTACATTTTAAAATAGGTAAACTCCAAAATTAACGACTTTAATAGTTAATTTCCATGTCCAACAAATCGAAACATTACTGGTTTTAGACTATATACCTTTTCAGGCACTTGGAACTGATAAATACAACGTTTATTCAAAGTTTATTGAAATATTTTTAGGTAAAATGTGCCATGCCAAAAAATTATAAATTATGATAATTTATATTAAAATTTTTAATATGTCTGAAAATAAAGGTTTAATATATTATGTAATAGGTCAAAATACAAACCGGCTTAGGGCTACAAAAGTGACAATGGTGCTGTCGTTTTGCATCGGCGAGCCGTACGCAGCGAGCGTGCTGCCACACGCCGCAGCGCCCGCACTGCACCATGAGGCCCTCCTCGATGTGGAGGCCGCATATGCATAGAATTACTTCCTCTGTAAAAAATAAAAATGCATGTGTCACTTTTTGTAGTGACAACTTCTAGTGTAAATCGTTTCGTTACGTAACGCGTAACGGCGCTGCAGCCGGCAACGGCAGGCTCCTGCTCTCTCACTCTAACCCATAGCGCTAGCCGCATTTCGAACAAACACTTCAATCTATGTTTGCACGACTCTGTATTTAATGTGCGATAGACATGCGTATACGGTTGACAAAGACAATATAACCTAAGTGCCAATTGTTACTTTTCTAAGATACTTTTTTTTTCAATGACAATATTAAATACTTCTTTTCCTCGCGTGGGAATTCAAACCACAACTTTTTAGTCACTCGCTTGTGCCCCTGTGCCACGACTGGGATCTTTTACAATGTAATAATAAGTTAAAATAATATTTTACTTACCAGGCTTAGATTTTTGAACAAAGCCAGCTGGCAAAGCATCTTGTGATCCAAGTATTTTTGTCAAACGTTCAGCGAAATCTGATTTCATTGAGTTGTAAACCTAGAAAAATATAAATTTTAAAAAAATGTAATTACTTAAAACCTTAAATAACACATTTACTGAAAATAACGATCATGATAATATTTTTGTTTATTAATAAAAAAAATACTAACAACTACCATGGTTTATTTAAGAAATAAATTCACCTTTTTCAATTGCATAGCAGCTGCACCTAACGCTGTCACTTTCCCATGTTCCCGTATCACGGTAGAGAGTAGCGTGTTCATATCGCTATCGAACTGCGCCACGTTTTCATATTGATTATTCTCTATATTACTCTGTATAGTGGTCAGATCTAATGGTGGAACTTCAGATTTAGATGCAGGTTTAAGCTTCATTAGAAGCGAGCAGATTGGTTTTTCTTCGTCATCTTTAAATAAAATTATAACATTATTAGTTATTTTTTGACATTTCGTCATGACTTTTATCTGCCAGAACGCAGAAATAAGAATCATTTTAATATAATCATCCCCTAAGTGGGCATCGCAACCACAACAGTCGTCGTTACAAACAAAGACATCATGGCGGCCTCTATGACTAAATTAATAATAAAATATTGACTTAATATAATATAGAAATGATACTTTTTCAAATTTAAATATGAAAAATATGAAATGCTTCATTATAAAAAAAGCTTAAATATTCACTATTTGTCTAAAAGAGAAATCACCTTTAGCAGCTACAACAGTATTATAAAGAGCCTTCAAAATCTTTGCTATCCTCGTTTTCATATCAAGACTCGAATCATCCTCCAACCGAATAAGTTCCTTCACACTCTCCTCTTTCAACGCGCGCAATGTCTGCAATCTCTTCAGGAACACGGAGGGGTTCATTGTATCGGGCAGAGTTAGGGGGTTGACGTTTGTTATCACCGGGGTGTTAGCGGTTGTGGGGGTGTTAGCGGTGGAGGGGGTGTTTGGGGTCGAGGGAGGGTTTGAGGTCGGGGGGGTGGTGGGTGTTTGAACTTGAGACTCTGGCGTAGGCGGGGATGGTGGAATTGGTAGTGATAGACGCTCGCGGATACGGCGTACCTGAAATTTAAGCGTTCGATTTAATATAAATAGGCTAGTTTGTAAAATAATTTTTGATAGGTAGACTTCTTTCAATATATTTTTATTTTTTTTCCTTTCATTTTCTTATTTTATACAAATATATCTACATACAAATATATACACCACTCTTAGTTTTGTTCATGATCTAATAAATCGTAATTTACATATTATGTAAACGCATTTGATCTATTACATCTTGATCCAAGATAATGATTACGTTCTAGGTTTTTAAAACTATGTTATCTATCAATATTCATATATTAAGTAATATCAAAAGTTATAATTTTTGCCAAATATGCATCGTCTGCGTCGTGATCACTTAATACTAATTGAAAAATTGATTCGTCTTGGGGCACCGCAAACATGACGGTTGTGGGTTCAATTACCACTCAGGGGAAGAAAACAAAGCGCAGCGTTGTGGTCCACCACATAATACGCAATATTTAAGACATTTAAGCACAAAGTGTTAAACTATCTAAAATATATTATAAAAAACAAGCATCACTTACAATTTCCAAATTCCTAAACAGGAAACAATGTCGTTCTTTAACCAGAGTCCTCTCCTTCGCCGTGAGAGGTTTCATTTGGGGCTCTTGCCACAACTTGTTCAAATGCTGCTGATACTTCAATATAGTCATATTTTTAATATCACAAGCTGTTACATTCTGTTGTTCTGATTTCTTATTACATTTGACCGCTTTCCTCGGACGCCCCACTCGTGGCTGATGGCCGGTAGAACTGTTGGATTGATTGGACGCGTTCGATGGAGTCCGAGATTGAGTTTTTAGAGGCTGTTTGGTTATTCTCTGTGATTTACCACCGATGACTCCTCGACAGTCTTCCGAATCGCATTTACATGGCTGAAAAATTTATTATTTTTTATCATATTTGTAATTGTTTAAAAAATCTATTTATTAATCAAAATATTATAATTTTTAACAATTCTAAACTATGAAACATAAAAAAAATCATACCTGACCAACAGCTGGATTGAACAAGGAGAAATTATAATCGTAAGTTAGCTCCTCGTCAGGATCAATATCACGCAACGCGAATAATGCCATTCTGAATGTGCCTGTAAATATAAAAAAAGAATTGTAATATTGTTTCTAAACTTTAATGCGGAAATATTTTATGGTCTAGAGCCTGTGGCCTGTGTGTCGTTATTTTATAAAACCTTCATCTATAAAAAAATTCTTCACCAGACTAAGTGTCTGACAACGTCATTCCGACATTATATTATATTACATATATATTTATTTTTTTTTATTTATTTATTTCTTTATTTGTACACCACTTATAAAAAATACAGAGAGAAA
>DWAO01005907.1:0-11375 GCA_018230605.1 Heliconius congener
CGTTTCTACCATCAGCGGTTACGGCTGTGCGTGCGTCTTACCTCAGTCAGTCAGACCAAGTCCTTTTATACATATAGATAGTAAAGTATACTGTATTATGATTTAAAAAATAACGTGTTACTCATAAAATTGTCAATAGTTTTACATAAAGTACGGAAAATTCCGTTAAACAAGTGTTTTCTTCATTTGCAACAACTGATAGTATATAAAAATATTCACCTCCTCCTTTTCACAAATATCGGTTAAAAAAATTCAATACCTCTATAATACTCATACTTATAAAATACTCATACTATCCAATTACTTAATAATCTAAGTTGTTTTTGAATTTTATAAATATAAATTCCTTTTTTGTACGATTCAAATTTGTACATTTACTTTATAGTTATGAGTGAAACAAAATAAAAGTTACACTCGTACCGAAAATCGAATCTCTAACGACCATTGCACTAACAATATACTAGGTAATAACTAGTAATATATTAGGAGCCTTTATGTTTATAATTAAGGAGATTTTTCCTGCGTAATCAAATAAGAATAATTAAGAGCAGTGTATGACATATTAAGATGATTAACAAAATTTAATGTAGCCTTCCTCAATTAATGGATTATCCAACACAAAAACATTTTTTAATTCGTACCAGGAGTTCCGGAGATTAACGGATTAAACAAAACAAACTCTTCATCTTTACAATATCAATATAGACACATACATACACCCTCCCATTACACATTAACCGTATCGAACGCCAAAAGCTCATAACTCCGATCACGATAAATCTTTGACATTGCACGTTTTTTACACGACTTTTTATTCCAGACCGGAAAATATCATATTCTTATTTGTTTATCTCCGCGCTTGTCATCTGCCTCCATCACTACATAATTAGAAAGACAAGAATGATGCTTTTTTTTCATATTAATTGAGTACGCTTCTCAAAATGGTTCGAATCATTTAGAACTCTACATAGAAGGGGGTAGAGTGCATATTTGTTGAACTTTTTCATATTTTTTTATGAAGGTTGTCGGTGGAATTTTTGAAAAATTATTTTTCGGTGACACTGCCATTTTACGGGTGAGACCAGATACGATTTCTTTGTTCAGAGAATGCTAACCATCCAATATGAGTGAGTTTTAGTTAATTATTGTAGATACAGCACTTAATATTTTTAAAAATAAACAAAATTATCTTTGCAAACATGATATGCTATCTTTAAGACCTTTGCCTGGAATTAATTATCCATATATATAAAATTAATAAGTAACGTTTGTTTGTTAATTATTAATTTTATCGATTACTTATGGTGTATTTTATCGGACCCACCATAACCTTTAAAGGAGTTCTAATAATTAGTAAAAACGATATGTAGAGCAAAGAAGAAGAAAAATAAAAAACAAAATTGTTTTTCTATATATGTCACATTTAGTATATTGCTGATAAGTAAGGGATTACGGACTTACCGGCTTAGCCAGCTGATAGCGATAGATTTATATTTATCAATAACACCGGAATACGCACGGTCACTGCGATTGTTATGAGCATTTATAAATATTAAACTTAACTTGCTATCTCTAAGAAGAGAATTTATAGAGAATCTTTGACAGGACAATTGATAGATTGTTGTCTTTTTATTTATTTATTTATTTTTAAGATTCACGCTGTATCCTGCACACAGCAGAGTAGGCAGAGGGAACCTAGTTTTAGTTAAGAAACTCCGTTTTCCTGTTTCAGCTCAGCAGTTTTACCCGCATATTGCAATTAGAATAACTAAATCAATTTCTATTTCTCTTTTCTGTCCGCATTTACAAAGGATTACATCGAAACAGTTATTGTGATATAGTACAGCAGTTGTTCCTGAGAATAACGCGTACAACCAAATAAACTCTTCTTTTCACAATATGAATAAGTATATATTAAATAGGTAATTATTTTTAATTAATATATTTTTTTAAATAAATATTTTTTTCCACTCGTTCTGTAACTAGCCTTTTCAAGAATTTAGGGATCTAAAATTTATAAAATATGTAAAATTTAGACTAGAATTTTGATGCCATCGTGGCGCAGTGTCACAAGTGTGTAAATGTAAACGCAACAACTGTAAATTCGATTCCCGCTCGGGATTGCATTATTATTTGTTAACATTTTTACTTTCTTACCTTTGGTAATACTTTAATCTTAATCTTTTATTATAACTGTCTGAAATACTCTTGATGTGCTATCCAAAGATATTTTATTAATTTATTATACACATTTACATATTATGTTAAGCAACGACGATGCATGATTTAGTTTAAGATAACCTTTAAGTTATTTTATTTATAGCTTCACGCTGTGCCTAGAAGAGAACCTAGTGTTTAGATACTCCACTTTCCTGCGATTCTTCATTGCGTGTCGAGTGTCGGAACTCAACGCCGCACAAAGTAAGAGGATAAAAAATATTGAGAGTTTTAAAATATTGAGTTCATTAACGCGTAACAACGTGATCGTAAGGGAGATAAAGTAAGGTTAAAATTTAATTCTTTGTTACAAGTAAAAGATAAGTGATAAGAGTCGTGATATCAACTGGTAATACCCAACTGCGATGTGATATGATAATAGTTTTTTTTTATATTACTAGAGTTTTATTCGGAATTTGCTTTACTTAAATGTCTTGTTTTCTTAATTTTTTTTTTTTTAGCTTCATGCTAAAAAAACGCCTAGGATTTTTATAAGACTGTGATTTTAGGTGACTCAGGGCTGTGACTTTAAATATGATGTTTGTGGAGTCGGTCCCACTCGGAGAAATAAAATATTTATTATTTCTCGCTCTGGTTCCCCTACTCAACACGGAATACCTCAGAATCCAGAAAGTGGGGAAAGAAACAGGAAGGGAGTGTTAAGACACTTCGTTTCCAGACTCCTTCTTCTTATATTTTCTTATACACAATTATTATTAAAATCATAACTTATTTTTACAAGACTGTTGATTTTGAAAAAATTGATTGACTTCCTACTATTAATAATGGTATGTATGAAGAGGTTGGTGACAATGAGCGAGGCGAAAGAGAACCAATAACTAGTGTTTGGCACTCCATTTTCGCTGGATACTCCGCTAGAATTAAAGCATGATATATTCTTATATATTACGAGGATTGTCTTTATATAATCCTCTAGTTATGACGCTTTTTCATCTTTTGATATACGATATCAAAAGATAAAAAAACGTATATAATATAATAACTTAAAATATAAAGAGATTTAAAACGATTCGTCTAATTTTAAGTGCTTAAGATTTAGGTGGTACAAGAAGTTTTAGTATATATATTTTTTAACGTGCCCAGTTCAATTCAGTATTGAGTTCCATCATGAAACACTATTTTTTTTTATCTTTATGCTGTAACCCTCATATGTCAGGAATGGAGTGTATGAACACTAAGTTCCCTCTACCTAACCCTAATCTACTATATGCGGGATACAGCGTGAAACTAAAGGAAATAAATATTTAGTCGTATTAGTATTTGTCATTTAGCCAAAACATAGACAACGAAGTGACTTACCACTTACCTAGTGGTAAGTCACTTTGCTTACAGCCTTTACTATGTGAAAGACAAATAAATACAGACAAAATTTAATTATATATAACAGATAAAAAAAATCTACGAAATCTATCGAAATCCGTTTGATATGACTTTCGTAAAGATACGTCAGAAATTCCTTATAAACATTTAAGAGTTTTATATGTAATCATATATTATCTACAAGTATAAATATTAGATATTCAGGCGGCTGTGTTATTGTAAAGGAAATGTTATTGAGCAGTCCGTTTGTCAGTTTCTTTTATTTTATTTTTTTTGGCGTTTAAACACATTAAAAATATTTTTAAACATAGCGTGTATATAGCTCTACTCATTTTTCTGTAATTTTCATTGTAGTGTTAGGGTTCCGTACCTCAAAAGAAAAACGGAACCTCTATACGATCACTATGTTGTCCGTATGTCTGTCTGTCAAGATCATTTATCTCGAGATCGCGTGAAGGTATCGAGTTAAAATTTGTATCAAATATTTAGGTCAACGCTCTCTTGAAGCACAGAAAATTCAAATCAATTTCTAAATCAACGCAATTAAAAGATACGAGCAATTATGCATCGTTACTCGTTACTTCCCGTGGAAGTTTTAAAATTTTATACAAAGTGAGAACTTATAATACTAATTAAAAAAAATAAAAAAACAATACTTATAGATATTTGGTAGAAAAACTTAGTTACAAATTTATATTTGTAAATACTTATTTAGAAAACGTATAAAAATTTGAACGTAGCGGGACTCGAACCCGCGCCTCCTGGAAACCGACCAGGCGCTCTGACCACTGAGCCATACGTTTTCGCCAAGCTACGCTACCCTATGCTAACGACATAAGTTGTAACAAGCGTATAAGAATTTCGACGTAGACACCACGCTATGTCTTATAACCAGAGCTTTTTCTGAAATTCAACCTTCTCGTAGCCCTTTCATCTTTCCTCACTTAAACTTGCTGCTTTAATACCAAATATTGATACAGAACCCTAAAAATGACACTAAAACATACTTAGGAAGTCAACACTTGAGAAAGATAACGCCCGATAATGATAGCTACATTGAAATTATATCAAACTTCGTGATTTTTACAACATCACAATCTTATCGGTCTCAAATAATCTACAATCTGAAACGAACGTACTGTAATTGGATTTATTTTATATATATTTATATCGTAAGTAGCAAGGACTACAAGGGAAACTAGTGTTAAGACACTCAGTTTCCCAACTACCGCCCGCTATATTGCCTCTCTAGGGCGGGAACATAAAAATGGTTTAACATTGTCTTCTACCGAGTGGAAATCGAACCAATAACCATCGCGATTTCAGTAGAATAGCCCACGGCGTTACAATTACAATTTGAGACCTTCGTGGTGTTGGTTGTAGACGGCCATTATGGATTCGGTTGGCACTCGAGGGAATAAATAATTTCAATTTTCTCCCTCTGGTACTAATTATTCCGTAAACTGGACAGAAGGTCTGCCTATCCTGCTAAATGCGGGATACAGTGTGAAGTAGTGATATATGTCATATTTTACATCCCAAGCTTTCCAAAACTGTTTTAGGTAATTATTTTGCTTACTATTTTAGTAATAACCTAATATGTAATTAATGTTATGAATAATGTAAAACGTCACTTTACAGATGTTTAAGAAAGGTCAATCTACTTACGCATTTAGTGGAAAATACGATACGGCCTAAATTATGCAATAAATCACAAGACGCCTGTATACGTAGTGCTAGAAATCGGAAGCGGTTACGTTTTTAAAATAAACAAGATTAAAACACATATTGTCTATACGTCTCTAAGTTATTCGGAAAGTGGTACTATTTTCAAGGTGAAAAAGATTATAAAAGCAATGGATTTTTTTCAATGGCTGCAGTTGCTTGTAGGCTTCGCTGTATCCCGCCCACAGCAGGTTAGGCAGGGGGAACCTAGTGCTAAGACGCTCTGATCCCTACTTTCCGCCGAATTTTGGAGGCATAGCGCGTTGAGTGATGGAACTCAACGCCAACGTCCCTTGCCTAGACACCAGAGTGAAGAAATCGAAATATACATTTAAATAGATATTTTATTTCCTCGAGTGGGGATCGAATCCATAACTTTGTGCCCCTGCGCCACGACTGATCTCCATTATTATTATAATACATAAAACATTTATTATAAAATATGTATTATGATTATAATAATAATAGGTATAATATTATTATTATAACATATAGAACACTAATCACGAATCAGGCATTTCCAAATGGCCCATGATCTTGTCTCTAAAGTAAACTAGTTACAAAACTTAAATTTAAACGAGTTAAAACATTACGTCAAATCAATTAACCGCGTCAATTAATCACTCGACGCTCCATCACGCCACTCGCCGTTTGACAGCCGCTGTCGCGTTGACAGCTGTCACTTTTGACAGCTCAAGGTTAACTGTCAAGGGTGAAAGCCTAATTTGTTTATTTACATGTTGATCCTGAATTAATCATTACAATTTTGGTATTATTACATTCGTTTTCTTGAGACTTAAATATACGATAACTACAATTAAAATAAAAAAATCTGGTGATTTTTTGTGTCTTGATATATTCGGAAAAGGTAATGTTAATATGTATTTTGTAGAAAAAAATATTACAAAGTTATATTTTTGTTGTTAATTTCATACAAAATAGGTACCAAATGGCTTTGCAAACTTTAGCTTCTCAACTTTTAAAAGTTGTACTTCCCATTGACATACAATCCTAAAATTGGTGCAGAACCTTCAGTGGGCGAGTCCGGGTTGCCTTTGGCCAGTTTTTTTTAAATTAATAATTTTATTTTAGAATGATAATGTTATTAGAAACTTTAGGAACGAACGAGTGTCTTAACACTAAGTTACCAACCCTGCTGTGTGAGGGATATAGAGTAAAGTTGATTTGATTTAAACTTAAATTTTATATGCGACAACCCCGTCTATGTTTTAGTGAATAATCCAGCGGGATACAACGTGAAGTTAAAAAAAAAACAAGAAATATATTTATTTTGCCATTATACGAACTTAATTTTCTAACAATATCCTTCCTACGCTAGTAAAAACAGAGATAGGGCTACCACCACGGTGGCAATACAAACACTAAATTGTTTTGAAGGAATCAATAGATAAACATTTGTGCTCCTTATCTTTACCGCGGCGCTTTGTTACGTTGTAAAATCTAGGCTTTATGGCCGTGGGAAGCCATTATAGTGTGATTATATAATTATGAATTATTAGTTATTTGTATAGGTTTTTTAAGTATCTATACTTTTGTAGTGTTAAGGCTAGTCGGCGCGCAGAGGCAGGCACGCGTGACTGTAAAGTGACAAGTTGTGGGTACAATTCCCACTATTTAACATTATTTAGCAATATTTAACATTATCGTTTCCTCGCTTTGGTTACAGCGCAAAGCGCAGCGTTGAGCAACGCTACTCAACAGTTACCACGCAATGCCTCGATAATTCAATGGAAAGTGGGAAACGTATATGTACGACGGGGAGGCCATCATAAACTAACACGCAATACCTCAAACGAAAAACGAAGATCGGAGTGCTTTAACACTAGGTTCCTTCTTACTCTTATTTATGTGGGATACAGTGTAGAGTAACCAGTATTTACATTTTTTATATTATAACTGCAACTACAATGTAGGAACTGTAACGGGTTTGCCGACGGGTTCTTTTAAATGCTTTATTTAAATAATTTTCAAATAGATTTACATTAGCAAGGAAATAATATTTTTTATGAGTTATTACTGCAGTATATTAGTTAGTATAAAGAAATAAGATCATATTACAAAATAAAGTAATAAGTAATTATAACGAATATTGCAATTTCTTTTAAATTGGACAATTTAAAATATTTCAAATCAGTCTTCTTACTCTGCTTTTGGATACAGCGTGCTACCCTGCTAAGTGCAGGATACCCGCAACTAGGAAACTTAAGGCATTCCGTTCCAATTAAGTATCCGTTCCCCACGTTGTACCGAATTCTGGAGACATTGCGTGCAACAGGAAGTGGCAAAACTCAACGCCGAGTTTTATTTCGTTACCAGAGAGAGGAAATGAAAATATTAAATATTTGTTTTCCCCAAGTCGGAGTCAAACCCACAACCTGTCCGTTTATAGTCGCACGCTGGTGCCCCTGCGTCACGACTAACCTCTACCCATACCTACTTCATTTCTTATAGTATAACATACCTATCCTCACCCGACTTAAGATGGTAGTGAGAGAGCGTAAGATAATACCTGCACTAAAACTACAACTCCCTGGCGATATGTTTCGTCCTCATCCGTCTTGGTTGCAGATAAATCAGACGACTTGTACCGAAGGTAAGTCCCTAAAGGGTAAAACATTCACATGTTAACCCAAACTTATTAAAACTTAATAAACTCATAATATGATTATTTTTTGTTTATTAGAATAGGCAGAGATAGCTTACTATCAAAACATTTCGTTTCTCGATTATTTTTGGCCGAATCCAAGAGGTTTTCAGTTGGGGAACTAAACGCCCTATATTTTTTGCCACAGCGATCAAATAAGAATAATTAATTGTCCCGAGTGAACATCAAACCCGCAATCGACGCGTTTGCAGTCAGACGATGCGCCGCCATGCCACGACGAAATGTAAGTAAGAAGAAATAATATTTATATTCAAAGTATTATTAATTTAATAACGACTATATGAGAAGTATATTAATAGTAATTTTCCATCCAGTAAGTAACCTCTAAGTGATTCTAAATACATTGTTTTGTTGGAGATGTAACCTAGGTATACCTACCATATTTGAGTGACATTTTACTAAATTCATAAATACAAGGATACTAATCTGCTTTTTCTTATTTTATAAATATAAATCTTATCTCAGGAACTTCTGCTCCAAATTGAAAAATATTCCTTTTTATTGGAAAGTTAATTTTTTGAGGATAGGTAAGCACTCCCTTAATTGTGTCGTTGTTATTTAAAATGTATCATAAATAATTATTAATAATTTAAATTTTACCACGCAGGCGAATCCTCAGTTAGAAACTAGTAACATATAGGATTTAATTAAAACTATATTACACAAAATAAAAAGAAATCGAGATTAATATTAAAAGTATAACTTTAATTGTCCCCAATACAAAATCAGGTCGTTTCATGTTGACAGAAATGGTAAAAAATAATTTAAAAATGCGATAAAGAAAAAGTCAACATTGAAATCGGTTGAAAGCGTTACGCGTTGCTTAAAAAAACTCACTGAACATGTTCGCTCCATTATTAATCAAACGGCACGTCACAACACTATGATATGCGTATTGAGTAATGACTAATAACCCTTTTCATTTAGAACCCAAATGATATACAACCCTACAAGTTAAAACTCAAACTCTACAATACATTGTAAAATATATAGTCGTTTATAACATTTGTAATATAACACACGCTTTGTTATTTGTTAATAAAATATAGACTGTATTTTAATCAATTAAAGCCCATATTAAATTAAGGTTGTACATTAAAAATTTTGGTATGATCACACAAATTTGGACTCTATATTTATAAAGTTATAGTCCAAATTTATAGAGTTATAACATTTTTAATAGCGTGTAAAATGATAGGCCATTGTTTTGTGTATAGAGACGTCTGTCAGGGCGGTTGTTCGTCGCGATAACGTTGCGTTTCTTTAATGCCTTTAAGATTTTTTTTTCTCGAGATAAATGAGTGGGAGGATGGTAATGGCATTGAATCAGAAATATTATGATATTCTTGTTAGATTATAGTGGCTTTGAGATGATGTGAGTCGATTGAAAAAAAATGATATTTTATTTATAATCTGGCGACGACGTGCGTCTGGTGTACTTTGGGTTTATCTAATTATTGTAATTTTGATACAGTTTTTTTAATATTCACTTACTTATACATACATTACTCGTTAGTTTTGTATTATAAGAAATATAAATGTATGAAATACTTTTTAAAATAAAGTGAAAATACAATGTAAAATATTTAAGGCTGTACCGAATTTGTAATTCTGAATTATGATATTTAAGATTATTTATACAACATAAAAATAACATTCTTTAAATATTAATCTTATTCATTTAGTCAGTCATTTTATGAAGTAAAGAAATTTTGTTAAGAAAAAAAATAATCTTCAGTGTTATAAGAACAAACAAATTAACACGGACACAGACTGCTATCTAAAACAGTATAATATAAATATTTGTAATATTAACACTACTATTATATAATATTAATAATTATAATATTAACAGTATAATACTTACACCGCATATAACCGACAGAGCAGAGAGAACCAATCTCCGTTCCCCACCTTCCGCCCAAATTTTATGCCAAAACTCAACGCTACATACACTTGGTCTTGTTACCAGAGTGACGATAAAAATCATCTACTCTCCCGAGTGAGAATCGATCCTTCAACCGTAGAGTTTACAGTCAGTTCAGCCATGCCGCCATAATTGCCTCAAATACATACTACATACATACTCCTCCTTTGAACTTATTATCAAAATGAGTGTGAAAAACATAACTAGAGGTATTTATCACTAGCTGCTACCTACTGTTATTGATTTAAAAATAAAAAAAAAACCTATTCAAAGTGGAAGCTAACATAACATACACACACAAAAAGAAATATACATTTTTAAACGAAAACATTTGCAGTAGGTATAAACATTTAATTTACAATTTTGAAATAAAATATGTAATTTTTTTAACCCCTTGCCACTGCCCCTATCGTGATCATTGGCTCACAACGAGTGCTTCCGTTGCCGTGTGAAAGAGATGGAACGATAGTATTGTATGAAGTGTGACAAAGATGGATTTCACCACTCAACAACTTAATTGAATATAGTGTAGGGAAACGAACAGTCGATGTTTTTTTTATCGAGTAGCTTTTAATTTGTAATTTTCGTATTTATATAGTATTTATAAAGAGTAAGCTTCCATTTGTGATTAAAAGAATACACATAATATGTGCTCAATTTTTGTATGTTTGTGTAAGATTTTAGCTTGACACAGTAAATTAGGTAAGGTAAAAAAAAAAAAATGTTAAAAACTCATATTCACCACCTTCCGCCCTATGTTTGAGAGATTACGTGTTGAGTAACGGAATTCTAAGAAATACAAAATAAAAATATTAAGACAATTTTAGGAACCACTTTACACAATTATCACTATATACACGTATTAAAAGCAATTAAATTATAATTCTAAAAAATATTAATCCTCCTCATTACTTAAAAAAAGTCTATTGCAGCAAAGCCCACATCTCTACCATCATCAGTTACATCGTTATCTGTCCCGCCTGTAGCATTAACACGTCCAGCCTCATTAAAATACCCTCCATTATTTACTACTTCAATTCTATTCTACACTCTATTCAAACGACATAAGGTTCTAGTAATATTTAAACAATGTATAGAAACTGCTAGTAAATTTAAATCTTAACGCCTTCATCATAAAGAATAGTATAGTGTAGAATTTCAAGATTTTAGTTTATCTTGTCAGAGCTTGTGTGGTGGTGCGCTTACATCGGACTTCGAGATCACAATCATCCCATTTCTGTCATTGTTTGGAAAATTGGTACTGTTGAGATGAAACAATTATATAGAAAATGAAATGTCAATGGTGTCAGATTGTTTCTGAGATATGAGAAGTAGTTGGTTGGGTGTCAACGTGTCTGGTAGGTAGCAATTAGCTTGGAAGTTGTGGTTGAACTTCTTATTATTTAGTTATATAGAATTAACCTAGTCGTGGCGCAGTGGCACGAAGTGTGACTGTAAAACCGACTGGTCGTGGGTTCG
>DWAO01005908.1:0-11375 GCA_018230605.1 Heliconius congener
CTATTGTACATTTTTTTTTATGTATTAAATTTTGTGCAATAAAGAATAAAAAAAAATAAAAATAAAATAAAACTCAAATCATAAATTTCAAATGCATACAAAAGCATTGTCAAAATCAAAATACATACACAATTTTTCTAAACGTCTAATAATTTACCACTTACTTCCCACCAGTAATCAAATTAGGTAGTTATTCATTAATATAGCAATCATTGTTTAAAATAGCATCATTACATTACCTAAGGTGATTGACACAATTACTATTACCAATGTCCTGCCCGAGGTCGCCCACGCTTCTATTCTATACTACAACTGGCTAGGGCTGGGCTGCGTGAGTGATCTCATCTACTATAGTAACATTCGGCTAAGTTAGTATGTTAGTCGCTGGTTCAATTTTAATTCAACTATTGGAGTAAATGATAAAATATTAAATTATTAGGGAAACGTTTAGAAACCTATATAATAATTTGGACATAGCAGGAATCCAACCGGTACCTCTTATTTACTGCAGACACGCTCGTTGGCAATTTGTTTTTATTAAAATTCCTCGAAATTCTTACATGCTTGTTATTTTTTATTTATGTTAAGTTTTAAGCAGAAGAGCTTGAAATCCCGCTACAAATATTTTTTTGTAATATTTATTTATACTTTAATTAATACTGTGTGAATAATACTTATATATTTTTTTTATTTTCACAGATACAATATAACCTCTGAAGGAGATTTGGTTATTCGTGATGTGTCGTACACAGACGTCGGCACGTACCAATGTTACGCTAAAAACAAGTTTGGAGAAAAATCTGCTTTCGGTTCTCTAACAGTTAAAAGTAAGTAGACAGACATGATAATTCATGAATATTATAGAAAGTTTTTTTACTTTCACGTTATATTCCGCATCCCGCACCTGCAGGTTAGAGGAAACGTGCTTCGTCACCGGAGCGAGAAAATGAAAATATTAATTACTTAATTTCTTCGAGTGTGAGTTCTAGCTTAAGCTGAAAAATGTGTGTTAAATATTATTATTATCAGCGTCACTCTGTATCCAACACACAGCAGGGTAGGTAAAGAGAACCCAGTGTTAAGACATTCCGTTCCCTACTTTCGGAGTAGCGGAACTCAATGCCGCACTTTGCCTCAATCAGAGCGAAGAAATGAAAATATTAATTTAAATAAACATTTTATTTCCTAGAGTGGGTATCGAACCCACAACCAGTCTATTTTACAGTCACACTTTGTGCCCTTGCGCCATGACAAGCCTCAATGTATGATAATAATTTTATTAACACCTACCTAGTATGAAATAGTATATATACTAACTTATTTAACTTTACTTCCATAGAACGAACAGTAATAACGGACAAACCGGAACACTACGAAGTAGCAGCCGGCTCCTCAGCCACCTTCCGTTGCAACGCGCACGCTGATGATTCACTACGGCTAGAAATAATATGGTTGAACGACGGCCAGCCCATTGATTTTGAGAACCAACCACGATTTAGAATGACTAATGATTATTCTCTCCTCATTTCTGATACTACGGAGTTGGACTCCGGGGAATATACATGTATTGCTAGGACGGCTATTGATGAAGCTAGAGCTCAAGCTACGCTTACCGTTCAAGGTGAGTTATTTGATATATTTTTTTAACCTATATAGACTAATATATATCTATATCTATCTAGACTCATATCTTTCGTATCTGGGCTATCTTTTATTCATTTATAGTAATATTGAGATGAATGAGTGTCTAGTGATAGAATGGCACAGCAAACTTTAATGTAAATATATTTTGTCAATGAATCAATTCATTTAATTTATTACAAAGATTTAATTCGTAAACGAAATCCATATAAATACGTATGTGGATGTTTTATCCATAGTACTGTTGTATAAATAAAAACAAATGAGACTGCAAAAAAATTAACCAAACAGAAACTACGTCAATTATATAAATTATGCACCAGATTATTAAAAAATACTTTATTTATCAATTGTAATAATATTTCGCAGACAAACCAAACCCACCAGCACTCGACGGTATCGAATGCCACGAAAAGGTAGCAACACTACGCTGGCACTCCATGGGAGACAACCGCGCACCCATCCTGCGTTTCTCCATACAATATAACACGAGCTTTACCCCCGACACGTGGGACTTGGCCAGTGACAGCGTACCAGCCATAGATACCTCGTGGACTGTAGAACTTAGCCCGTGGGCTAATTATACGTTTAGGGTTATAGCCTGGAATAAAATTGGACCGTCGGCCCCGTCGTCTCATTCTGATGTTTGTACCACTCAACCGGATGTGCCTTATAAGAATCCGGATAATGTCGAAGGGAAAGGACGTGAGCCTAATAATATGATTATTTCTTGGTCGGTAAGTGGATTGTTATACTTTTTTAAATTTCGGAAAGTGGAGAACGGAGTGTTTTAACACTAGGTAACAACGTGAAGCTGATTTAATTTAATAAATAATTTTTTCTTCAGAAAATGCCCCAAATCGAGCACAACGGCCCCGGTTTCTACTACTCGGTGTCATGGCGTCGCAACATAACGGGTGCCGCTTGGAGCGACGTGCAGGTGCCCGACTGGCAGCAGGATGAATACGTGGTGTTGGACACGCCCACCTTCCAGCCTTACAAGATAAAGGTACTTTAGTTATTTTTTACGATACCAGTCGGGAGTTATCGGTAAATTACGTAACATATTAAGGACGATTGAGGACGTAGAGAGAGGTGTCAAATTTTATGACTATGCACTTCATTTATCAATTTAAATTCAGCGGGGAGGATATATTGCATTTTAAGTTGCGAACATTCTTATTAATAAGATCATATATAGATTTTAGGAATTTTCCAAAATTACGCGAATTAAGTGGCCCCTAACACTAAGTTTTGTGACAATCACTTTATATAATACAAACTAAAAAATATATATATAAACCTAATGATATTGATTTAGCATCTTTAAGGTAAAATTGAATTTTATTTAAAAGTCATTTTAATTTTTGCATGAGAAAATAAAATAATTGTCTTATATAAATTAGCATAAAAACAAATTAATATGTACTTTATAAAGAATACACGTTACTATTCTAGGTGATAGCTGTAAACCGCAAAGGTATATCAAACGTAGCACCAGTAGAAATAGTCGGCTGGTCCGGGGAAGACACCCCCATGCAGGCTCCCATGAATTTTACCCTAGTCCAAGTGACTACTGGAACTACAGCATTACTCAGTTGGAACCCAGTAACCCCTGAGTCAGTCCGTGGACACTTCAAAGGGTACAAAATACAAACCTGGACAGATGGTGAAGAAGACAGGCCTAAGGAAATCTTGGTTAAAGCAGATGCATCTAGTGCCTTAGTGTCAAAGTTCAAACCGTTTAAAAAGAATAACGCAAGAATTTTGGTCTATAATGGTAGATACAATGGACCCCCAAGTGAAACTCTAAGTTTTGTCACACCCGAAGGAAAACCGGGAACCGTTAGATCTTTTGAAGCATATCCCATTGGATCTTCTGCCATGTTACTGAAATGGGACAAGCCTATAGACGAAAATGGCGTCCTTACCGGCTACAAAATATATTACCAGAAAGTCTCAGGCACTGCCCTAGGACCATTGCAAGAAAGGAAAAAGGAAATTGATCCCAAATTCGACAGGGCAAAACTAGCCGGATTGGAACCCAATACTAAATACAGGATAGAAATCCGTGCTAAGACGAAAGCAGGGGAGGGAGATAAGTATTATGTGGAACAAACAACTAAAGCCATGGTTAACGCTGTTCCTGATGTACCAGTGTTTGAAACTAGTACATTACCGGCTAAAGAAGGAACTGCTCATATATTAGTACGTTGGGTTCCATCCCTAGATGGTCATCCTGGCAGCCATTTTGTAGCGTGGTATAGATTAAAGGGACACAACGATTGGACGCAAAGCAACGAGGTAACGGAAGATGATTATGTGATCTTGACGGGATTGGAGCCGGGGCAAGAGTACGAGGTGAAAGTGACGGCTCACGATGGTGAATATTTTAGTACGAGTGAAGCTAAACTGGTCGATACTAATGTTGGTGAGTTTCATTTGTTTTTTTAAATTATTTGAGTTAAGTGTTTAGATATATGTATGTACTCTTTAATAATTTTATTAGACATCTCTACGTGTTGAATCGTGGAATCATTTTCTGTTTTAATGAATTAATACCCTCCGGTGTTAATTACTATTTTGGTTATTTTCTTTTCGTGATTTTTTTACGTGTTTTACTGACATACCAGACCCACGCGTGCGCCCCCGCGAGGAGGCGACGGCCACGGCGGGCTGGTTCATCGGCGTGATGGTGGCGCTGGCCTTCCTGCTGCTGGTGCTGGTGCTGGTGTGCGTGGCGCGCCGCAACCGCGGCGGCAAGTACGACGTGCACGACCGCGAGCGCGCGCACGGCCGCGCCGACTGCCCCGACGCCGCCTTCCACGAGTACACGCACCCGTGAGTATATACTGTGCTGTAAGCGCGGCACCAAGTGCGTGAACTTGAAGAATGGAAACATTTTATTTAAATTATTTTTTTCTCAATTGAGGTGAAGAACAAAATTTTTAAACATAGTGTATTTATAAGTGTATCTTTTGTAATAACAATAACATTTTGTATATTATAAATATATTCAATGAACACACAAAAATACTTTATTTTAGACTGGACAACAAATCACGGCATTCTATGAGCAGCGGTAAGCCCGGCCCCGAAAGCGACACCGACTCCATGGCTGAGTACGGCGAAGGGGAAACAGGTATGAACTAACATTATATACATATATTTATTATCTGTGCAGCATGTATTTGTTAAATATTTGTTAATTAGTGTTTTTTTTTGCTCATGAGAAGTTTGTTCTTTGCGCCTAGCTAGATTTTTTCCGTCGTAAATTATCATTGCTATTATCTTTCCATTGTTTTTGTATTTTTTAAATTTTGTTTTCATGTTTATATGAGGATTTTAGAGCAAACAACTATTTGATCCTATTTATATAGAAAATTTCTAAACTTCTGTTACGAAAATCATAAATGAAAATGAATTAATACCATTTGCTCTATAAACCTCCCAGAAGTAATTGAGTAGAGCATGTAATACTTTATTGTGTGTGTGTGCGCACGGCTTGCAGCGGGCATGAACGAGGACGGCTCCTTCATCGGGCAGTACGGCCGCAAGCGCCGCCCGCCCGCCTCCGCCTCCGCGCACACCGACTCCGCCTCGCAGGCCTTCGCCACGCTCGTCTGAACACATCCCCCCTTCCCTCTCGTAGACTCATGCTCTCCTGGTACTGTGGAAAAGCTTTCATAGTCACATGCCCCTTTGGCACCGTCTACTTCGTTTGACCACCAAGTCCTAACACACCTTGTAATTATTACATATCCCCTGGATCCGCCGTACACCTTCTATACACCTATCCTCTCCTGGTACCGTAGAATGTATTTCATATCTTTAGTCGTCTAACAATAAACTTTTTGCATTATTTAATGGTACCCACCTAGCTCATCGAACTTCCAATCTCTAAATACCATCTACTGTATACCGATGCTGCCCTGTTCCTCAAATAACCATAGCCTTCTCTTATAGCCATAACAATGCTTTTTTTATTTCCTGGTACCGTCAAGAACTTATTCTACCATGCCGAGTCGCACTTCTCATATCCCCATGTTCGCCTGGTACCGCCAAGCGTCTCGTTCACGTCCATGTGACTTAATATTTTAACTTTTTTAATTTTCCAACCAGTTATATTTTTTTGTATATTTGGCAGCTGTACAAAATAATATTCGTATGTATAAATAAATACGGAAATATTATTATAAGATATCGATTTTTAACGATTTAATTTTGTCATAAAAATTATTAAAACATTTGATTTAAGCCAATCTATGTCTAAACATATTTTTAATATTTGGCTGCACAAAGCTATACGTTTGTCAATAAAAAAAATGTAGTGCCATGCATCACATATTATACTAATCACCGCAGACCGCCTAGAATCGGCGGTCGCAACGATTGGTCTTCACGTGAAAACGCTCTTTTCAATCAATTAATGATTAGGTTGTGTTTAGAATCTCGCGTTTTGGTCAATTATTTCAACTATGGGCGAAGTCTTTATTGTACTATTTTAAAAATAGTTTCTATAAAGGCGCTTACAGCAAGGCGTTCTCTCTACTTATAACTTAGGATTATGTGTCAAGTACACGCTAGATTTATTTATTAGTTTGTAAAACAAAGATATTATTTTATAGAGTGAGTGAATGTTTACATAGTTATATTTTATTCTATATCCATAAGCACGAGCTTTGTGTTACGTTTTTTTTTCGATTTGCATTTATTGTTATAATATACATAATATGTATAATTGTATCGTATAATGAATAAATCCATCCGTCCTTTTCCTTTGTCCGCACGAGCCGCCATTTTATTTTTTGTTTTTCTGAGGTATGATTTTTATTTTATTTTTAGTTCTTTTTTTTATTATTATATGTATTTTTTTACCTCTGATTTCATGTTCATACATAATTTTTTCTTTTCGTTTTTATCACAAAAAAATCATTTTATCTCTCAAGTCATGCCGTATGGCATGACTTTGTCAGTTACTTTACATGTCATGTTACGCTGTTGGGTAGGCAGAGGGAACCTTAATCGAAAAAATAATAATTTACTATATGCATATAATACATTCGCAGGCCGCTTCACGGAGGACGGGTCGTTCATCGGCCAGTACGTGCCGGGCGCGCGCGTGCTGCCGCCGCCGCCCGCGGCGCCGCCCACGTACGTTTAAACTGGACGCGCTAACACTACAATTGCAACTTGGTGGCAATGCAGTGCGTCGCACTTGTGGTATTCATTTATTTATTATTGGATATATATCTCACTATGAATAACTGCCACTCGTTATGTCGAATCTCATGTCAGTGAAGTATTGATATTGTTTAGTTTAAATTTATTAGTTGGAAAGTATTGGTAGTAGAAGTTGGGACGACAATGGCTCTCGCGTGTCAGCGTTGAAGACTATAAATAATGTTTATACTGTTAGATTTTTTACAATGTCGCGTTTTTATGTAGTCGTACCAACAACTAGCAAATGAGGTTCTTTATACTTTTACAATGGAATAAAAAAACTTTCACATTATCAATGCAATAAATTAAAAAAAAACTTTTTATTAACATCTAGCTCCTATAAAGAACTACTCTATATAGTATAATTAACTTTATACTATGTACTATAAAGAACCTCATATTGGCCGCCATCATTTCAATACGTTTATTTAAGACTGATTTTAAGTAACCAACTCGTATTATATATAGTCTTCATAATCTGACATCTAAATTTCGAATATGTAAGCCGTGTATCTGTTTAGAATCTCCCGTTGACTTAGAAAATGTTTTACATGTTCGACAACGATTCGTGTAGAGTAGGAGAGTAGCAGGTTCAAATCTCAATATCAATTAATCGTATATAGTTAGGGTACGCGGTGATTGCGAAGACTTGAAAGAAAAAAAATATAAGAAATGCTATTTTTGTCACAGAATTGATTAAGGTAATTTGATTGATTATTATATTAAAAAAAAATTGCTCTGGATGCCGGTGGTCGGACTCGCTAAAAATTACTCTATGATAATTAATATATTGCGCAATTTTTTTCATATTTCAATATATTTTTATGTGACATTCTCTGTCATCTACCTGGCACTCGTTGCTTTTATTTTTTATATCGAATGCATATCTTTATACACTTTGTCTACAAACCTAGGACCACGAGAAATTTATATTTTAATAATATTTAAGATCTTGGAATTATTCTTGTATATAGAGCAATTTTAGTAGCTTTATATCGTGTCATTTTTGCTTTTAATAGAAGAAATCGTTGTTGATTTGTAGGAAATATGATATCTGCTATAATTAGATTTTTTTATTGAGTATTTTAGTTATAATGTCTGTAACGGTAGATAATTTTTATGAAAAATAGTTATATAAAGAAATTCTTATTATATATTTTACAAATCATCAACGATATACTTCTCTAAATAATAAACCACCTATTTAAAATAAATATAAATGAAAATTATTTTTATTAACCCATCACTATATCCACGGGAGTCATCGTATTAAAGAATATATTTTCCTAAAATATTAGCGTTGGGAGTATTTTTATATTTGCGGTTTGACCACCGGGCGACGTTGGTGCTTCGCGGGCGGCGGGCGGATTGGCGTGATAGTAAAATAAGGCTTTTTATTATATTATTATTATTACTGTAATTATAATAAAAATATTTAAAACACATGTAATATTTCACCTTGTGGCACATCACTATGTTGACGTTTGCAATTTTAACCTTTGATCGATTAACAAAACGACATATTGTTCCCGTCGAGATGTTTGACAATTGAGATCGTTGACCTTTTTGTCTGGCATACAGTGACTTGTTAACGATTCCTCTTTTTAATTACATAATAGGACAATTTGGATGAGAATTGGAAATAAATATCACTTTTGATTAATATTAATTGAAAATGTTCTCATTTTTTTTCTCATTTTCACATTTATTCACTTTTTATTACAAATGTAGAATTGTATCAATTTTGTCAACATGTTCTACACGTTGGTTATTTTTTAAATAATTGCGAATTGACTACGACTTATCAATACAGCCGGAAAATATTCGAATTGTTAAAAACCGAGCAAATCGGTACATATTATCTTTACTAACATTATTATTGAAGGACCTTGATGGTAAAAACGTTTCTCACTTATTAATGTCACCCATTTTGGATTTTAATTAGTGTTGTTGAAATATTTAAAAATTGTTTTGCATTTGGCTTACAGCTACAGAGAATGTGACGCCTCGACTCGTTCCCGTATTGAATCGTATCTTGTACTAGTGTTAAGGTCTCGTGTTATCTAATGTTAGGCAACTAAGTCGCTTGTCGCTACAACTTTTTAACAAAAAATCTATTTTAACTTGTCGATAGTTTCTTATCTTTATTATATTAATTGAAATATATTATTAATGTTTATTTATTTATTTATACAAACGCCTAAAGGTGTCGGGTCCTCGTACATTCCACTCCCCGCGTCGGTCAGATGTAATCTGGATAACGTTTTTAAAACTGGACCGACGCGCCATAATAATGTTATTTCAACTCGAGTTTATTTTTTATTTATTTCTATTATATTGTATATATTTTGCAAATTAGGATCGATCCACACTACAGTGCCGGTCACAGTCCGTTCTCGGTCCTATTACAATCTGATAAAGGATTCTTAAACGAAAAACAATGAGAGTATACTATTGGTAAGAGCCATGCTCCCTTCTCTCACTACAGTGTGGATCGACCCTTATAGATCAGCTTGCCGCAATGGTCGATCACTGTTAGCCTGAGTTGTTTGTTAAGAATCTATCATGTCTATTGTACTTGTAGTAAGAATTTAATATATATTATTAATAAGATAGTAGAGCCTTCGTACGTACGCGTCTGTTTTAATCGCTTTTTATTATGACCGTTAAAATAATTGAATTTCTCATATTGTTAACATTCAAAATGGCGTTAAATTGTTGTTTCAATATTACGGTGATACACTCACTGCCTTCCCCTAAGCGTTGAATGTATGTATATGTGTTCATTTTGTAGTTATTCTCCCTCGATTCACACTTGCCTTACATTGGATTTGAAGTATATTAAATAAATCCAATTTATTGCACAAGTTTGCATTTAGACCTTCTAGTGTCACAAAACGTTCAATAAACAAATGTTAATGCCCGAATTATTATTTTATATGGAACATGACAACTTTCGTTTTATTTTTACCTATATTTGTATGTATACGTTTGACTTGTATTCTTAATAACGGATTACGATTTTTTACTCTCGATACTTTCGAGTATCATTATTAATGTTATAAAGAAAATGATTTGTTGTAAAAGTTTTATTAAGGACACCCGTGTACTGATATTTTCTACCAATTTCAGAATTATCGTGAAACAAGACACAGTTGTTGTATTATATATGAAAAATTAGTTCACAGCAATTTCACGAACTCCCTTTTTGTAAGTTCACGGTGTGCTTATCAAAACTTACATTACTTACATTTGATTGATTGGAATTTGAAAATATTGTAACAGCATTTATTTTGTAAGAGACTCGCGTCTGTGACAAAGTGGCATCGGATTACGTTTGGTTCAACGTTCATTTCGCATTAAGTGACGGTAATTTATTGTAACTACGATGAATATTTTTTTATGTTGCATAGAAAATAAATTTTAAGAAATTATTTCTGCGTTTTATTTTATTGTTCATGTTTTCTTTTTCAAATTGAGTTTTGCAACAAAAACAGTTGTAACAAGCGTTTAAAAATGTACGAATACTTAACCAAACTGTCAATAAGAACGTATGGTTTAATGGAGCAAGAGTAAACATTTTTGTACATTCTCTAAATACATCAAATATACCTTCCTTGATGTGGTATAACACAAAACAAATTTTAAAAAATTGAATAAGGTCTAACGTCCTTCTAATGTAGCTAATTAGGATATAACTAACACAGTTGCGGTGTTAGAGTGAACACCGACTGAAATGTATAAATTGATAATTTTTTTTAATCTTTGGGCTTTTCCATAGAATTTTTGCTTGGATAATTTCCTTGTTTGAAATTTAAATTAACAAAACTTTAGTAGGCGAACCATTCGGTCCTTTAAGTAATATTTCATTTTATTTTCCAACCCCCTTATGTACCGCATGTAACTTGGTAAGCATAGAGGACCAAATGTTAAGAGTAAGGAGTGTCCGTTCTCTGCATACCACTCGAAATCGAGGCATTCGGTGTTAATTGGGGGAATTCGACGCCGCACCAAGGATATTGGAAAACAAAACCATACTGACTTTACTGATATTTTGTTGATTTTATATTACATTAATATATGCGTGAGATATTACAGGAGACGCAATTTAACTTAGTAAATAGCATAGCAGTGTATTAGTTTAATACATCAATACAAAACTATTAAATATACAAAATTTATTCGATGTGGTCTCTTGGCTGCAATTCAGTCCATTGACAGAGACCAGTTATTAATAGCAGCTCTCTCACTCTTTCTATGAGGAAATTCTTCACTGCCACTTGCAAAGATTGTTTTAGGGACTCCAATTATCATTGGGTTTAGGCATGTTACGTGCAATATATCGCACAATTGACCTAAAACGACGCTCTGTACACAGCAGGGTAGGCAGACAGAACTTGGAATTAAGACACTTGGTTCCCTGCTTTCTGCCGACCTTTGGAAGCGGAAAGTGGGGAACTCAAAATCATGGTTTTTTTTGATTAGGTCACTATAATTCTAAAGGTGCGATA
>DWAO01005909.1:0-11375 GCA_018230605.1 Heliconius congener
AGGTTCCCTCTGCCTACCCTGCGGTGTGCGGGATACAGCGTGAAGCTGATTTTTTAAAATACACGTATAGGATAGATTATCAGATTTTGGTGATATACGGAACATTTATTAAACAAATCATTATCATTTTTTTTAAACATTTTTAAAGTGTTAATCCACACTTAGGAAAGATAAATAAAGAAAGAAAAAGGAAAGAAAAAAATTTATACGTTTTCTAAATAAGTATTATTATTGATTATTGATCTACATACAGACAGAATTGCAAAGACATATTTTGCTAAATACATGTAAGTTACGGGTGCACTGTATGAAAAGAAATCTATAATAATATTATAATGTTATAAAGCTGAAAAGTCTGTCTGTTTGAGTGCATTAAAGTCAAGAACGGCTGGTTTGAATTAAAAATATTTTTTGTGTTATATTGCATCACGCTGCGGCCAACAGGAACGAAATAATAATAAAAAATGCAAAAACAGGAAAACTATAAGCCATAATACCATAATCGATTGTACGTACTAACGGTCTATTATATCGAGCATTATTTTCATTTGACTAAGAGAGCGAACTCCCGGGTAAAAGCTAGTATAATATAAAATGTTCCACTACAAATCCCAATATAAAAAAATACAAAAATCACGCAAAAAACAAAAAATAACTGTTTACTGAATAATTAAAAAAAGAAAATTACCCACTATTTGTATAGATAATTCAAAGCGCAAAATAAACGAATTCACTAAATTTCACACTCCTCTAACAGAAACGACCTTGCGTATTGTATCAATGAGTTCCTAATATCTGACCTATTTTCAAATTATTTACTTTACGTTTTATCTGAGTTTATTCTCACGCCGGTTGAGGTGTGATGTTACATGATTACATCAGATTGCAAAATAACATTCTATATCTGTAGTTCGTGTGTATTAATAGTTCTACTTTAACATTGTGTTTGGGAGGTTTGTGAGGATGAATGTTTATTCCAAATTCTGAGTGATTTGAAATTGCTGAGTGGATTGAGATGAAACTTTGCAGAATTATAGCGTATATATTAGACTCCAATTTGTATTTGGTTATAATATAACAATAAGTTTAAGCGGACGAATCTTTCAATGGGTCGCTTAGTAGAATATACACAAAACTGTAAAGTGACTGGCTGATAGAGTTATTTCTCGCTCAGCCCAAATCATAAAATTTTGAAGATGGATCCGATGGTAACGATTGTGGGTTCGATAACCACTCGGGGGAATTAATTATTTTAATTTCCTCGCTTTTGTAAAAATGTAGAAAAATTGAGCGGTGGGCAATTATAATTTGTTCCGCTATTGATATTAAGATAAACGTTATGTTCTGCCCAAATAGGTTGTGGACCCAATATCAATAACCCAATATCAATAACTTCTTATAAGAAAAAAAAAAGTTGTATAGAACAATGTTTGAACATAGATATGTCACACTAAAAGACATAGAAAGCTATTTTTAAAAGCTCCAAATAATATTTTATGATGGAACCTAAGCATTATCTTCTATAATATCTTATTTATGCAATTCCTATTTATTTGCAAAATAAAAAATTGCAAGAGAAAAATTATTACTACTACATTTTCACAAAAATTGAAGTCGAGAACAGTCATAGGCTAGCTTCTATCATAAAAAGATAACAACACTCGAGATAAGCGCATCAAATTGCAACTGCTCCATCATGTTATGTAAATTTGGATTATCGCATTGCATATTTTTTCTCATAAAAATATACAATTTTTTAAAGGTTTTTGTTAGTATCATGGTTTATCTCGCTAGAAATGGATGAAAATGCAACGGTCTCTGGATAGATATTATCTAACCAGGTCCACGTTCGTTACCTATACATAGCACATCATTTAGACGAAGGTAATGAGGGCAAATATAATGTGTTCACCAGTAAGTAGGCAGTCGCAGGTTCCACCAGCCATCTTTTAATTCCATCATCAGACCAGCTCGATGGTACCATAACATTGTATGGTCATCTAATCAACGTAATATAATTGCCAAGTTTTATGATGATACAACAATTAGAATTGCATGTAGTTTAGATTTTTAATATTTATTACATAGTTACAGCTCGGCCTAATAAAGGCATATATAACTTAAAAACGATACTCTTCCAAATAAAATTGGCCAAATAAAATTCCAAATAAATTTTACGTATTATGGTACCTTTAAAACAAGATAAAAGGAAAAAAATAAAAGAGCTTAAAGATACAAAAGAAACATCGGGTTATCGTGCAACATTTACTAGCGATGTTAAGGCTAACAACCTTTCGTTATATATTTTTTTGTGGTGACGCCATTTTGCTTGAATGATGTCAGAATTACGTAATCGCGAGGTTTGGCTCATTACCTATTATTGTTATACCTTTGAGGGTAATAAGGTTTAATTGTTCATTTTTTAACTTCACACTATATCCTGCCAGAGGCCGCGCGAGGCCGGTCATGGCGAAGTGGCGGGGGCAGGGGAAGTCAAGGTTGCGACTGCAAACGCGATGGCTGTGGGTTCAAATCACACTCGGAGGAATGAAATGTACTATACATTTCATTCCTCTTTTTTCATTTTCAATTAAGATAATCCCCAATCTTGGAAATCGAACCCACATCTGTCGCGATTGTACAGTCCAATGCTGCTGCCTCTATAATCACTTTCTGCTTTATACATATAATATTAATGGGTCAGCATCAGTAACAAAGTAAACTTTAAACAACAAGATGTTTATAAACTACTTATACCTACTAATTTAATTTAAAATATCTATCATTTGAATTAAAATACAAATAATCGTAATGACAAATATAAAACAAGTAAAAGGAAAATTAAAGTTAACAGTTAGCTTTTACAATGCTTAGGTAAATTAGGTCACTTCCGGCGCTTTAAACTCCGATTGACTTAACTTTTGCTAGCAAATACAATAAAAGATCTGACTACTGAATAACTTGAAGGTGTAGTGGCGCAAGCATGTGACTGTAACCGTGACGAATGTGGATTTGATTAACTCTTGGGGGAACTCTTGGATTTGCTTGTTTATTATGTTAGACCTAGTAACGATACAATTCGCAGCATTGTGTTCCACTACTAAACACGCAATACCCCAAGAATTCGACTGATAGTGGGAAACGGAAGGGTCTTAATGGGGAACTTAACACTGGGTCCCCAAGTTCCCTCTGTCTACTTTGCTATGTACACCGTGAAGCTATCACAACTTAATAACTCTTTATGATAAAATGCATATCCTCATAATATTAGAAAAGAACTACTTTTCTAATATTACCGAGGATGTCACGTCACGTTGAGAGAGTGACAAGAGAATAATACGAAAGATTTATGAAGCGAGAGTGAATAATAAGAGAGTGCAGTGATACTGGAAGGTCACATAAGAAGCAAGAGGACTTCTCGTAAAGTTGGCGCTCAGTTCTCTCTGGCAAGCCAGGAATAAAAAGTGAAGGTAAAATAAATTACATTGTACAACTAAACTATGATAGTTATAGTACATTATTCATTATTTTTTTGGGAACGGCAGACGGTCACAGAGAAAACACACAAATTGGTATCAATAGCAAGTAATAATAATATTTGTATAATCAGGACCATTAAAACGATGATTTATTGATTAAATGATTATTTGTTTTTCAAAATTGTTTTATTACGAATACGAAATTAGTAAACGGAACATATAATAATTACGAATTCACACGTATTATTTTTAGGGTTCTGTACTCAAAGGCTAAAAATGTCCGTTTGTCTGTCTGTATGGTCTGGTCTGTCACCAGGCTGTATCTCATTAACCGTGATAGTCAGAGAGTTGAAATTTTGACAAATGATGTATTTCTGTCTCCGCTATAAACACATATAATAAAAATATATAAATTAAAAAAAACACAGTTTTTTTAGGTACGGAACATTCGTGCGCGAGTCCGACTCTCACTTGATCTCTATTTATAGCCACACGTCGAGTTCAGTATAAATTTTAATAATATTTTCACCTAATTAGATATTCGCCATTTTAAATGAGCTTTTCGCACGTTATAACGCAGTTGGGTAGTGTCTACCCGCTGTGAGTTTAAAATGCAATAGAAATATTTGTCTCTGCATAAAAATGTATTAAATTAACTTTATAATAACTTAAAGTTTTCGAAAAGAGTAAGTAGGGCAGTAAGGTCAATCGAGGTCTCCTTCTACTTCTCTTACCACTCACTTTTCCTTTACAATCTAGTTCTTCTAGTCAACCATTTTCATATTGACCATATGGGCGAAATCATATGAAAAACCTAGTTAAGGAGTTAAAACTGAAATCACAGTTACTTACGTGTCTCTTATCGTACTCCACATAAAATAGTCGATGATATCATGACCCATATGTACCTTAATACATATACATATATACAAATATATGTGTGATTCATATTTGAACGTTTGTAATCTAGTTAGCATTGCTAATTAGTACATAATACTATACAGTTTTTGTTGGGCAGGTTAAAGGTCGTTTGCTTGTTTGTTTAAATATTTAGCGATGACAACATAATATGCGGGCGGCCATGGCGCAGCACGACTGACTATAAATACAATAGTTGTGGATTCGATTCCCACTCGTAGAGAAGAATGTTTTATGTCACTTGCTCTGGTCACTAGAGATAAAGCGCGTCACACAACACTCTACTGACTTTGCAACGCGAAAAAGTTGCGATAAAAATCGTCATAAGTTCTTGATTGACGGAAAATAATATGATCTTATAAGGGTAAGCTCTTTTTTTTTTTGGGGTACGAAATTTCATATAACATAGTATGGTATTTAACATAAGTTGATTTTTTTATCTTTACGCTGTATGCCACATACAGCAGTGTACGCAGAAGGAAAGCGTGTAAATATTGTATAGAGAATTATTTTTACTCAAGCAGAAATTCAATCGATTCCATACTCCTGCAGTAGGCGGTGAGCAGGTGCACGAATGTCGCATTGAAAATGAAATGGGTAGTACTTCCCAGGGAGAATATCTTTATATACATACATATATTAGACTAGCTAATTATCCTGGCTTTATCTGGATTTATAATAAATAGTATAGCGTGACTTCTTTTTCCTAAAAAAATCATTAACAAACCGTCATTGTGTAATTGTACACACGACAGTTGTTGGTTTGATTCACAGTCGTTGAATGCATTACTCGGAAAGCTGGGCGGAGCGTGGGGAACCTCCTCTCCTCCTCCTCTGAAGATGCTCCATCTTCAGAGGAGGCACTGTACCAACGCTGCTATATGCGAGATACAGCTGAAGCTGAAAGAGCCTAAGCACCGTATTAAAAAACTGCTATAAAGTCAAATATAGATCTTAAGCTGCCGTTTTCATTCATAAATATATCTTATTATATTTATCAAAGTAAACGGCATCTCAACATTGATCTCAGCCTGAAGAGCGGTTTATAAATACGGGTCTAACTAGCAACCATCGCGTTCAATTACCATATGAAATAAACGTATAAAATAAAATTATAAAGGCATTTTGGTAAAAATACGATTTTTTTAAATACCGCACGGCGTTCCATCGAAAAGATCTCTTAGCAAGTGGGTCAAGAGCATCCGCGTAAGGTCTTTTCGACAGGTTTTGTTAAACTTGAATGTATGGACTATTTTAAGTTCTTATAATAAAGATTTTTTTTTTCTCTATTGACGCCATCGCGGTACAGGGGCACAATTTCTGACTGTAACCCCAACGGTTGTGGATTCTATTCCTTCTAGGGGAAATGAATTTCTTTTTCATTCCAAGCTCAAAAATATTCTTCCTACCTTATATTTGGAATACAGTGTACATAGCTTAAAATGCACATATTTTCTTATTTTTAATATTTTTTTTAGTTTAGCTCGAAGAAAAAAATTATGAAAGCATTCAAATTTTGTTTTAAAAGACGAGCCAATCGTATTTTTTATTACTTTTCATTTGAATAGATTTGATAAATTTAAAATCTCTTTAGCAATCGCTTATCCAGAAGCTATGATTCAGTTGAAGTAATTAGTTCATTTAATATTGTATGACTTTTAAGCATATTAGGGTTGACTCTTGTACAGTTTGATAATTCTAATGATTAATTAAGTATGTACATTAATTCACTGCAAGTCTAAATACATATTTTTTGTATATTTTTTGTAATAATCTTTTTTTATGGAAAAGACACGGCAAACGAGCGTTCGGGTCACCTAATGGTAAATGATTACCGCCGCCCACGGCCCCGTGCAACCTCAGAGGAGCTACAGGTGCGTTGCCGGCCTTTAAGGTGGGTTGGACTCCGGAGCCCGGCATTACCTGATGCAAAACCCAGTGGCATAAAGCCACTACTTCACGCCGGTTTTAACGATCCGGTTGGTGCTAATGACCCGGTCGAGACTGTTGCACATACCACACGCACTTTAGTTACCTCTTACGACACCACCAGTACCAGGATTATCCTATTCTAGGCTGGGATCACAAGGCGAAAGATATAAGAGAATTATGTAAAATTTGTATTTTTTTAGCATCACAGTGTATCCGAAATATAGCAGGGTAGGCAGAGGAAATAAGAAGACGAACAGGCGAGAGCATTAAGACAGTCCGGACCCCAGACACCGCATAATTTAGGTGAAATTATCTGTTGAACTCGTTCGTCGCGGTCCAGAAGCAGGATTTGAAAATAATTCACTCCACCAACTGCGCCCACAGCCCCAGTGTTTACAGTCTAATATTGGTCCGCTGCAGCACAGCGGTCTCAAAAGTATATACATTTGCAAATAATAGAAAACAGACAACCCTATAAGACAACTGGTTTAGCAATCCAGAGCGACTAGTTGCCTCTGACATACGATACACTGTGATATGATTACGAAACCATGTTAGATATGGAATTAAATATTAAAAAAGCAGATTCACGGCGTGTCCCACATACAGTAAAGTAGATAGAGGGAATCTAGTATTAAGACACCCCGTTCCCCAAGCGCCTCCTAATATTCGAGCCACTGCAATTTGAGTGGCGCAGCTAAACGCCGCTATTTGTCTGCAAGAGTGGCAATGAAAGTAATTAAAATAAAATTATTTGCGAGTTAGAATCGAAGCCATGGCCTCTGAAATAATTTATATATTAAATTGATTAAATTAAACATATAAAAGGTTAAATATATTTACGTACCGGTTTCATTATACAGTTAGTGAAAGTAAATAACGTCGCGGTGCAGTGAGACAACATCATAAACGTGATGGTTGATGGTTCAATATCTACTCAGGGGAACGAATAAATTAAAATTATTTTTATTTTATCTGCTTTGCCTTTAGCGTGGCGGTGTTGACTACCGCCACAAATCGGTAACACTTTGAAAAGTAAGTAGTGCCTGCACGGAGTGTCTTAACTGTTAACACTACGTTCCCTCTGCCGACCCTACAATATGGGAAAAAGAAGTAGTTTTTTTATTTAGTAATAAAAAAAACTACTTCTACTTATAGATGGTAAATATAATAGAACGAAGGTCAACCTGAAGGCGACTTAGACGCTATTCAATTGGTTAATTATTATGTGACATATACTCGAACTAGAGTATATATTGTATAAAAAACCGGTCAAGTCAACAACCGGACAACCCATAGAGGGCTCCGTACCAGTTTCTTTACTGTAGGTATAAAATTGACAAACTTTAATTTACGGTAGGTAATATGCACAAATTTGGTAAAACTAGCTACAAATATAGATTTGTAATTGTTTTTACCATACAAGTTTTGGTTATGAAGTTTGATTTGTGAATGATTTTAAGGCGAATTTCATATAAAATGCGGAAAAAATTATTGATTGCGTTGGTTTAGAAACTTTCCTTACTTCAACGAACAGACGGTAACAGACAGACAGTGAACAGAGAGAAGAAATTTTCTTAATATATATTTAAGATTGCCTTTTTTAGGTGCGGAACCCTAAAAAGTAACTAGGTACATAAATGAAACTACTTAAATGTGATGGTAAACTTTGGAATGTGCGTGAAAATTCTATCTTTTTTTAGTATATTCACGCGTCAATTGCTTTTTTTTTGAGGCAAAGACAATTTAACAACGTACCTACTTCTATATGTTATTATTTAACTTATTTAATTTGATTAAAAAAAATCATTTTATATAATTGTAAGAGAACTCAAAGACCTTTCTATGAAGAACTTTGCGTAGCTAACACATGGTAATACAAGGGTTAAAGATGATAAAGCGAGTTTTTTTTTATCTTAATACAGCCGCCAGACAGAACCTGAGAACATAATGTTATGCAACTCCGTTTCCATTATCCACATTTCCCTTCCCCTTTCTCTGTCGAATTCTAGACATATTGTCTGTAGAGAGGCAGGACTCCACGCCGCAAAACATAAGCGAAATTTAACTAAATATTTTATATTTTATAACAATAGCTTTACACAGAAAGATCTATCACTCTGTTTTTCAATTATTGTTTTTATAATGAAAATGAATTCTGGTATAGTCGTTCTTTGTCGTAATGACTTCACGCGATGACCAGTGCCTGCGACACGAAAAAGTAAAAGTAACTAAGTAATCTTTGTGCCAGTCGTGGCGCAGGGGCACTGGCGTGTGGCTGTTAGCGGGGCGGGTTGTGGATTCGATACCCATTCATAGGAAATTAAATATTTCATATTTTCGCTCTGGTGTCGACGGCAAAGCGCGGCGCGACGGTAATGCCCTCAGATTTTAGCGGAATGCGGGGAGCAGAGGTAACTTTTTAAAGTGTGTATACCGCACACAGCAGGATAGGCAGAGGGCCTAGTGTTAAGACACTCCGTTCCCCACTTTCTGCCGAATTCTGCAGGCATTGCGTGTTGAAGGGCAGAATTCAACGCCGCGCTTTTGCTGCGACACCAGAGAAGAAATGAAAATATAAATTTAAGCAAATATTTCACCTCCTCGAGTGGGGATCGAACTCACAATCAGACGGTTTTACAGTCACACTTTGTGCCCCAGCGCCACGACTGGCCTAAAGTGTGGAATAACATTTCAAAAATATAAAAAATACACATAGTACATTTTAAGTATGTTTGACACAGTGAGAGTAACACATTTAATTAAAACAATGTTAGTACATCGTAAATAAAAATGTGTGTATATTATATTATTCTATTGTTTCTTTTTTTTTATTTTTTTATAGAAAAAGTAGGTACAAGAAACAATGTCAAAGTAAGCATGTGTAGAATTTATATACCTCTAAACATATAAATTTATTTTTAGGACTTAAGTTTGTCAAATACAGAAAAAGACAACTCAAATTATAAAAAAAAGTATATTTAACACTATTTATATTCAATTCTGTAATATATTGTTTCGTCACAAATGTAAATATTGAATGAAGCTATGAAGCGTGGAAGAATCTTAGAATGAAAATTAATTTCACAGATAATGTATGTAACATGACTTATAAGTTATAGTTATTTGAGTTGTTTATGTGATAAAACGCATTTGCATAAATATTTCAAACGCTCGTAAAACGTATCGTGAAAATAAATTTTTTATCGGGAACGTTTATATCGAATTTTATATCCATACATTTGTTTACAACGAAGGTCGCTATGGGTTACTTGTGTTTTAAAATTGTAGCTCATAATTTTATGTAATTTTAAATAATAATTATATTATTATTATTATTTTTCTTGTACACCACAATGTTGCTGAAATTACAAACTTACTTAGAAATTAATTAAATGACCAAAAGCTATGTACAAAAGGCAATCTTGTAGCTAATTAGGTATCTCTTTGACATAAACTTTAGGGCAAAAAGAAATAGAATATATTTTTTATAAAAACTTCAAATATTATACGTGTTTATATCATAAAAAAACAAAAACTTACCTAACTTAACATCCAAAACACGATTTCCTTTTCAATTCTTATAACACTGTACAGATGTCAATAAGCTTAGAATTATTTAAATTTTAAAGTAAACGAAAACCACAATAATACTATAGTTAACTGTTTGTTTGTAAGACTGCACTATTTGTCATGTTTTTAAGTAAAACATTACAATAACACAGTGTCGGTGTGAAAGATCGATAAATACGCGAGAAAACGTCCTCCCTCTTTGCTATCTGTGCCGCACTGACTTCAAAACTAGAGATGGAGTACTATAAACTATAATATTCAACACGACTTTTTTTTGCACGTTTACTAACTAACTACCAAAAGTTAATATTAATATCGATACAAAAAGTCATACAAATCACAGCAGTCTTTTAATTATGTATAATTTTCAATTATAACAGAAGAAAAAAATAATCTAATTCGAATAGTCATTACTAGTTATTGTTAAATTAATATTTAATTTTTGAATGTACAAATGAATACAATTGATACAACGTATTTAGTTTTTGGTTAATTAATCTTAATTGGTCTTAATTGGATTTGTTAAAATATTACTTCATTTAGTACTTATTCGAATGAAAAGTTCGATTGTAACAATTAATCGGTAAGTACAATTTCGGGCACATCACTATACGTCGAAAATGGCGCGCTTATTGAGTTTGCGCGAACTGAACAACGCAAAAACAAGAAAAGAGGACAATCGTGATTCCCTTAATCATTTATAAGTATTTAATGACAAGAAATGAAAAAATATTTACATTAAGTGTTATGGTCTATACTTGCTTATAATTATTAGATATAAAATAATAAAACAAGTATGTATACAATTAAAATTATATGGTATTTTCATTTAAAAATGTTATTTGTGTTGTGCTGAAAAAGGTAAACAGACACTATACAAAACGAGTTGAATGGTGGAACGCTAAACCGTATTTTATATTCCTCAAAACGGGATTAGAACCCACAACCGTCACGTGTAGTCAGATATTTTCCTAAGTTTATAGAATAATCTTTTTATCACACTGAAAAGATTTGTGTGAGTTATAATTACACCGTATGAAGATTGAGGAAGCACCTTTGTTAGTACTCTAAAACAAAAAACAAATACATCTACCAAAAGTTTTTAGGCTACGTTCAAAAGAACGCTCAGCGACGTGCGCTGCCGCGCGAGTCAGCTTTCTAACACAACATAAGCTCTATTAAACTACATAAGTTTTGTTTTTCGAAGTAATCAATATTCAATAGATGTAATCAATGAAAATATACTCTATAGAGACAATACACATGTGTATATGTATATGGACACAATAAAAGTTAATACCTATAGGTTTCATGCCCAAGAAGACAAAATAAACGACATCTACCGGAGAGGGAGGGGTAATTACTGTTTCGTCCGTCGCACATGTATCTCTAGTATGTGTATTGCCTATGCCCGTGCGTAAAGTTGGGCGTTATAACAAATAGCAGATAATATAATTCATTATAAATTTCTAA
>DWAO01005910.1:0-11374 GCA_018230605.1 Heliconius congener
ACACCAGAGCGAAAAAATGGAAATATAAATTTAAGTAAATATTTCATCTCCTCGACTGGGGATAAAACCCACAACCAGTCGTTGTTACAGTCACACTTCGTGCTGCTGCGCCACGACTATATAAAAAAATTCTTACAAAATCTTTTAGATACAAACAATTAAAAAAGATACGTGAAGCATCACGGTACCTACTATAAATTCGTCGATTTCCATTGAAAATTATTTTCATTTCACACATTATTTTCATTGGCACAAGAGTGCAATTGTTTACGCGATAGCTTGGGTTCGAATCCTGCTTAGAGAATTTTAATATTTAATATTTTAATTTCTTCGCTCAACACGAGATGGAAGTGTCTTAAACGGAACGAGGTTTCTTAACTATCGGTTCCCAGTTTCCGTCTATCTGTTCTGCTATGTGCGGGTTAAAGCGTGAAGCATATGCTCATATATTTATAGAAGGAAAAGACTTGAGAACAAAACAAAACAAAACGTTTATACTTAACGTCAAGGTCATATAAAACCATAGTCGTTAGTCAACATCGAGGCACTCATCGCCGGAAGTGGAAATGTGTCACCGACCACCACGACGCCAGATAAATAAATACATCGAAATCCATCTGAGCGATGTATGTATCAATAAGTATGTATTAAATAAAACTTCGAATAGTATTTCTTGTAATGACGATAAGATAAGATTCTTAGTTTTTTTTATTTAAACGTTTTTTTAGATTAATGCTGTTTCCCGCGTGTACACGGTAGGCAGGGGAACCTAGTGTTAAGATAATTTTCTAGACATTGTGTGTTGTCTGGCGGAATTCAACGCTTTTGTTTATCTTCTTGCCAGAGCGAGGAAATGAAAATAGTCGTTGGACTCAAACGAAAGAATTCATCGCGTACATTTGAAACCTTCTATACATTTTATACATCAATTTACGTAGTCAAAATCTATTAGGAATGACAAGTACTTTCAAATCAAGAATTATTTAAATGACTGAATTTATATGAAACATGTAAATTAATAATATAAAAATGATAAAATTATGTTTATTACAACCTTAAAATACTAATAATCCGGTTATGAAATCGGACGTATTTTTGTGAATTAATTATAATAACTATGTTCAGGTAACCTTGTGAGTAATAAAGAATGAAAACACCAAAAACCTTTAAATGAAATGAAATGGAGAAAAAAATGTTTAATTATACTTAAATCTGCACGCAAAGTCCACTAAAGCTTAGCAGTTATTACACATTACAATTATAAACATAAACTAAAAATTAATTTGGCGATATATTGGGAACGGAAATGTCTTAATGGGAAACGGAGCGTTTAAGCACTAGGTCCCCAGGTTCCCTCTGCTTACCCTGCTCATTGCCATATGCAGGATACAGCGTGCGTAAAAGTAATACTATTATACCAAGATTTTAAGACAGCAAATACAGTACAAGAGTTTGCTTCCAAAATCAGGTTTTATAAATATCAAATGAAGTTTGGACGCGGCGTTTAAAAAGGCTTAATTACCCGGGCCCGGGCCATTGTACTCCGAATACGGCGGTACCTGTTGTTTATTTGGTAAAGCTTAATATACGACTTATTTACGATATTTCAGACGTAATGAACATTTTTTCTAAGAGTTGAAATATAAAATATCGTTTTGGTTATAAATGCGAATGTCATGTCACTTTTGATATACGTTTGTCTTTTTTATTACGAGAGAATGATTTTTAATGAAAGTTGGCGCGATTAATATAATATGTATTTATTTACTAAATATGTCGGAAAACAAGGTCGTTTTTATGAAAACTAAAGTATTAATGTACATATGACAATGTTATTTCGAGTGTTCACAAGTAATGTATCGATCATAAATAGTTGTTGTGCCAAAATAAAATAAGTGTATAGGAAAAGAGAAACAATATTTTAGCATAATAATTATTGTATAACCAAAGACATTACAGTTTCACGCTGTACTGCTGTAGAGAGAACCTGGTGTTTCATCGTACGTCGTCTCTAATGATCCTTTCAGACTGTCTTTGACCTTTGGTTTCAAACAAAATCTGAAGGACGTAACCATAAAAAAGATACTGTTGAGATATTCTTATAAGACATATATAACATCTATAAACATTATTATTATTAAATTTAATAATTCAATTTGCTAAATATTTCCCAATAGCAATGTGAAACATAAGAGTACCTATCGATCTCTCGATATATACCTGCATGTACATACGAGTATGGCTCAATTGCGATTACAAGCTGCGATCCTTTCATCATCGATTGCATTGGATCTGACATAGATTAACGTCCCATAAATCACAATATTCTTACATATGTATGTGTAAGTACTAATGTAAATACGGTAAGGTTAACTACTTTTTCCCGTAGTGCAGAGTAGATAGGAAAACCCAGTGTTAAGACCATTCCTTTCCCCATTTTTCGCCAAATTATAAGACTTTTTTTATGCTTTATCCCGCACGTAGCAGGATAGATAGAGGGAATCTGGGAACCTAATGTTACGTGGCACAGTTACCATTAAGACGGTTCAGTTTCCCATTTTCCGACGAATTCTGGAGGAATTGCGTGTTTAGTAGCGTGCATTTCTTTAATTTCTTCATTCATTCCAAAGATAAACATATATTTGTAAAACAAGAAAAAGAAAAAAATGTCTGGTTTACATAGACCAAATTGAATTGTGATCTGTTAGTGATCGTGTGTTTGTTTTATCAAATTCTTTTTCTATTAAACTCAAAAGACAACAATTAAAAGAAAATAAAAGATACAACGATGGGAGATTGCTCGAAAGCCTCAACAAGTTATGTCAAGCGGCGACTCAAAGATGGCGCTATTTACGTGCCAGTATAATTCTTTGTTGTTTTTTTTAGTATAAACATTATATGAAACTACTTTTTGTTTAACCTTTAATCATGTATTCTTTCGCGAAGGTCGCGGGACAGGTTATTTGCTTTAATGTGTCATAAATAGTCATCAATATTTATATAACAACTTGGAAATACATAAGTTGTGTATTATAAGGAGTCGTAAACATCTTCGTTTTGACTGTAAAATGTAAAATCCTGTTTTTTCAAGATTCTATAAGATTTTTTTAGTTTCACGCTGATCTTGCACTAGCAGGATGGGCAGAGGGAACCTGGGAACTAATATTAAGACACTCTGTTTAAATTAATACACTTCCGTTTTCAACTATTATCCGAATTATGGTGGCATTGCGTGTTCAGTGTCGAAACTGAACGCTAACATTTTGCCTGGTTATCATAACGAGGAAAATGCAAATAATAAATATTTTATTTGTTGGAGTAGGAATCGAAACCACAACCTGTTGCGTTGTACGCTTGTACACTAGCGTACGACTGGCATCTAGGAATTACAGAAAATCTTCTATTAGTGCTCGCATACAAGAGCCTGCTGCTCAAAGAGCCTGCTTGCAATTTTTTAGCGTTCTGCGCCATGTTTTTCTGGCTATGCGTTGTCAGTCAGTTACTCGGTAACGGAAAATATACATTTTATATACATATGTACATAATTTGATATTAAATTTAATTTAATTTTATATTATATACATATGTAATAATTTTTTATATATTTTCGTTTCCCCAGCGTCGTAGATAAATGTTGTATTTTTTGCCAGTTAGTTGTTCTGTAGATAGTTGTGTGATGTTATTCTGAATATATCTAGACATTAATTTGAGTGGGAATTAAATTCACGACCATCGCTCAAACGATCATCGATCGATCAAATTTTGACTTTTATATAAATGAATAAGCATGTGGCCGCCGTGGCGGAGCGGTACAGCGTCTGACTGAAAACACGATGGTCATGAGTTCGATTCTTACTAGACAAAACGAATTATTTTTCTTTTCCCGCTTTGGTAATAAGAAAACGTGTGGCGTTAAATACCGATACTTAACACGCACAGTCTCGGAAAATTAAGCGGAAAGTGGGGATTGAGTGCATTAACATTAGGTTTCCTATAAAGCCTATGTGAGATACAGAGTGAAGTTAAAATAAAATAAATAAACAAAAGATTAATAATAAAAGTAACAAATATACTACAGCGTGGTCAAAATGCCTAATGTAATATCCTTGTAGAGTCAGTCCGATGATGTTTCTATGCAAATGACCCGCTGGGTGACGTAACATGTGTTCTTGCGAATATTTTTATGACATTTATGTATGTATGTGTATGTATGAATGCATTAGATGGAACTGCATTGATAAGACTATAGAATTTTTATTCTTTGTTTTGTGCTTTTTGTTTTTAAAAATAACAAAGATAATTTGACTGGAGAAAATATTCTCCAGAAAGGTTAAAAGAATTATTTATTGATCAAATGTATTTTTTTTCTAAAAGTAAGTCTTGTATTCTTCCACATATGGCACGTTAAGATATTCTGGTCATAAGGCTTCCATCTAATTTTCTTGAGTAGTAGAGTTCAATGCCGCTCTTAGTTTACTACAGTAGGGAAATTACCTATTTTTTTAGACATTATGTCGAGTGGTGTTATATATGAAAAATATTTATTTAGAAAACGTGGTCGAATTTCAGGAGACGCGGGTTCGAGTCCCGCTACGTTAAAATTTTTATACGTTTTCTAAATAAGTATTTTTCTTTCCTAAGTGTGGAATAACACTTTAAAAATGTTAAAAATTAATTATATATGTATTTCACATAGTGCATATATGTGGAAATTTATTACGACGACCCCCATATATTCGAGATACTCCATATAAGAAGTCGTTATCCCACCTTGAGGTGTTACCTTCATAATAACTAAATTATAAATCTCACCCTGGTTTTATATTACCTTATAATATTTCAAATCAGTCATGCAAATCCAGTGTCATCCACTATCATTTACATATGAAATGTCAGTGCCTTAGATCCATCTGCTAGGCTGAAAAGTAACACGATAAAAGTATCTTTTGTACGTGGGTTAAACTAGCAGCTTGTTACTATAAAAATGGTTGAGCGGTTTTTTAGTTAGGGTTATGTTTGTTTTATTACAATTTAATTTAAATAACTTAATTAAATAAGCGAAATGGAGGTCAACCGTGACTCAGGGGCACAAAGTGTGATTGTGAATGCAACAGGTCGTGGGTTCGATGCCCACTCGAGAAAATGAAATATTTAATATTTTCATTTCCTCGCTCTGGTATCGTGGCAAAACGCGGCGTTGAATGTTGCCACTCAACACATAATGACTCAAGAATTCTGAATATAGGAAACGGAGTGTCTTAACTCTGGGCTTCCTCTACTTAGTTAAAAAAGCATAAGCCTGAACGTAGCGGGTTCGAGTTCCGCTAATTAAATACAAAGAATAGTGTATGAAATATAAGTATGTATCATAATATGATAAAAGTTGTCATTCATAAAGTCGTTTACAAGTAAACTTAAACTTAACTACTACTTTATCTCACGTTCTTACATCTTGGTGTAAATCCATTTACTTAATATGCAATACGTGTTGATATGACAATGTTATGGACTAGTCTTGACTATTAATAATTATATTATAAATAATATATTCATTATTTTCTTTTTATCTGTATGTTCGATATAAGAATCTAAATAAACACAAACAAGAAAAGAACAGAAAAAAAGTACTTCAGATATTTTTTTTATTTTATAATGATTTCTCTTTTACTTTACTATTTCCTAAACATGCTTAAACATATACCCCGAACCATTAAGCATTAAGCTCCGCGCATTCTTTGTGTTAGTACAGACAGAGAAAATGATCGAAAATATAAGGTACAGGAAAAATATTAAGATAATACTTATGTATAATATTATACATAATACTTATGTATAATATTTGAAGACTTCCTTATAATTTGACTTGAGAATGACAAATTGCACGCCGTTGAAATAAATTATGTGATTGATAACAAGAGAACAAGCGTGGACGGCGAATGCACGAGTTCGATGGTCGTTTTAGCTTTATGTAAAATTTTGTAATATATTATATAATATATATTGTAATATTAACTATTAAAATATATTTTTCTTTTTACTAAGTAGATTAATTCAGTGGATGGTGGGGAACGGAGTGTGCATTAGGTTCCCATTGGCTACCTTGCTTTATGCGGGATACAGCGTGAAGGTAAAAAAGTTATGAGTGCGTGAACAAAATAAAATATATGCTGATAAATATAATTTTTCTTCTTGAAAATTACAATAAGTTTGCTAATTTTATTTCAAAAATTGCAAATTGTTCTTATATTTGTATTTGTAAGGAAATATTGAGAAATGAAAAGATATTATAATGCAAGATGGTTCATTGCATATCTGTATATATATTTGGAAATACAATGTTACACCTTTGCACAAATCTCCGAAACAGTCTCATTCTCCGATTGCACTGTATTAGAGAGTTCAAAGGATTATACTATTAAAGAAAAAATACATTTCATTTAAAAAAAAATGGCTAAATAATAAAGAAATCAGGGCAACACAACCGCACAGGGCTATAAAATCGTGATTCTTTAAGTATTTAAGTCGTAAAATATATATTTAAACTCGATCAAACAATTAAGATAACGGTCAACGATCGTAAATATCAGGACGCAGTACAAAATATGAAGTGGAGATAATAAGTAATTAGCGAGTGAAATGGTTTTAATTTTTAACGTTATTTTTTTATTGTATTTAATTTTGTTCTTGTTTTTGTTTAGGTTATTAAATTTGATTTGATTTATAATTAAAATAGTTTTGACTTGCGGTCTCTTCTACGTGAAAAATTCCCTAATAAATGTTAATAACTAAAACTATATTGTTTTTGATATATGATAATAAATTTTAAGTTATCGAGTCAACTTTGACTACAGTCAAAGTGTCAAAGTAAAACTGGACATCTAAAATGTAATATAAATCATAGCCTTCCGCGTTAACTTCCACACACATACAAAAAAAATCAATTCAAATTACTACTAATTTGAATAGATTTTTCTTAATATAAGCGTTCTTTTGTTTAAGAATTTTTTCAGCTTTTTAATATTAGTAGGATTAACATTTTATATGTACCCTTGTGGGTGGTGACTACAAAATGCTTCATGTTTTGACATTATTCTTTTCTTCATATAACACATTTAGTTATATTTTATAGTCGCCATGGACTTGAATATAAAATAGTATAAATAAGCAGAAGCCGCATTTCTAGGTACTGTATTACTGATGCTCAATGAGTTGGCATTGTTGTCGTGTGGTGATGCATGGAATCACAATGGTTGAGTGAATCACCGGTTTGCATCTTGTGAAACGTCGGTTAGATTATGTACTATTTTTATTTATATACGGTTTTTTTACTAATTAATTTATGTTTATTATTTGTAACTATTTGTAATATAATATAAAATCTATAACATTTTATAATTATTCTTTTTTTGACATGTATTTGAAAATTCAGCGGGTTTTTAGGGTACTCAATGTATGAAACGGGATTCTATAACTAATTATTACTCCGCTGTCTATTTGTTGGTCCATCTGTCATCAGCTTATAATTAGTAAACCGGCTTAGTAAAATTGTTGAAATTTTCACAAATGATGCATTTCTGTAGCTGATATAACAACAAATACGAAAACACAAAATGAAATAAATATATAAGGGGGCTCCCATACTACTGACATGAATTTTGTGCCGTTTTCATTGATAACGGAAACCTTCGTGCGCAAGTCCTACTCGCACTTGGCCGATTTCTTAGTTTTTATATGAATTGACAATGGTCGTTGTGATAAAAGTTAAAATTTTTATCACATTATATTTACTGCCAATGGCTATGATCTGTTTTGTTCTTTATTTATAGCGTTCCGTGCTAGTTGATCACTAATCCCTTCGTGCGTAGATCATAAAAACAAGTTGTTAAAGCGTGGGTAGCACTTGTTTGATTTAGGTTCCCGCTCCGTACATAGCAGGATAGGCAGAGGGAAATAGGGAAGAGGGAAACCTGGCGTTGTACATTGCACACTTCGTTTCCGTTACATTTTCGTTCCCATTTTCCATTAAGCATGTAAAACGAAAATATAAAAGATTTGATTTCCTTAAGTGGGTATCGAACCCACTACATGTCACTGCCACGGCCAGTCATGGCGCAGGGGCACAAGCATGCGACAAACTGATTTTAGAAATTATATAATTCCTAAAGAAAAACTTATCTAGCTGCAAACGGTTCTATTTATAATATCAAATGAATAAATCAATTAAACCGGTATTAGTTTATAAATCAATATATTCTAATAAAATTCTAAGTAGATTTGCTGTTAACTGTTTTATGAGACTGTCATCGAATCTGCATACAAAGGGTGATAGGGGCGGTGTGATAACAATGTGACAGTAACGGTTCGATTCTTATTGACAATTGGTTTCTATTTAAACAATGCTTTTTTTTAGTATATAATATTTCTTTATTTAATTTTTCTCATGTGTGTGTATATATGTATATTTATTATTACGATGCGACGGTTGTGGTTTCAAATCCTACTCGAACTATTATATATTGAGCGAGGAAATGAAAATAATCCTTATTTTTATTTCCTTGCTCAATATAGCATATTTTGAAAATTGAGTGAAGAATGAGGAACGGAGTGCCTTAATACTAGGTTCCTGTTGCCTTATAGAAAAAAAATTAATAATTATTTCTTAAATTTCAACAAGTATTTTCTGTTGCAGCAAAAAGACTACGATGTGACGAAGCGTTCCCGTAAAATACAAATCTGCCATCTTCACGTTTCTCTAGGAAATAAATTATTGTAAGTATTAATATAATTTTCTATTCAGCTCGACGCTGTGTCCCGCAAATATAGCGTAGTAGAGGAAATCTTTTCCCTCTTTTCTCTTTTCTCTTTTCGCCGCTCGAGGCATTGCATCTTGACTCTCGAGTGGCGAAACTCAACGCCGCTATTAATATATTTAGACATATTATTTATGTTAACAAACGTATTATATTAACTACACTACGCTACGCTACACGCATTCTTTCACAATTTCTCCATTTTGCGCTCAATTTTTGTGTTGAGTGACGGAACTCAACGCAGATATCATTATCACCTGAGGTTATTTATAAAATTAAAGACACTTTATATCGACATAGTAATTATTATCATTAGGTTCTAAGTAACCACACAAGACATTTTATACATCGCAGCTGGTTTTAGTATTAATATCGAAAATTGATATTACACAAACAACTTGTTACTGTTGCCGTTATATTGTAGTTAAACTGTTTGTATTTACTCGACAGTTGGATTCACTTTGGATTTTTTTTTGTTTCACGCTGAATCCCGCATATTCCCTAAACGTAGTGTTAAGACGTTCTCTAACCATTGTGTGTTGAGTGGAATAAATACAACACGTAGCTTTCCATAGTTACAAGAAGGAATGTAAATATGAAATATTTCCTCGAGTCAGAATCGAACCTATATCCTATAGCGTTTACAGTCTATACTGCTTTTGTTGAGTTTTCTTCTTCTCTCTTCTTTTTCATAGCAAGCTAGAATCTAGTTTTGTGACACTTCGTTTTCGGCACTTTTGCATATTGTATGGCGCAACTTAACGCTCTTAGTGTTGAATCAATTATTTCCATTTTCTCGTTCTGATAATCATACAAACTGCGGCGTTAAGTTTTGCCATTTAATAAGTGATGTTTTGAAATGATATGGCAATTAAATTTTTGTATGTCTCTTATAATAGTGTGGTTTTTATTAACATAATATTAAATAAATTAATAAAAAATAACCAAAATTATGTGATAAGTAAATATTTAACAGACAAATACTTATTATATTTAAATTGTATATTATATTTTGAATAACCATTTTAAATCGACATAATACATGCTGGTGCACGCCACACGAATGCACGTGCGCTTGCATACTATTGGCAGTTCGTCATTAACCACATACTCGCGCTAAATCGACGCACGGACGAGGCGATCATTCTTTTTTCCTATAAGATCTATAATTTACTGTTCTATAAAAACTACTTAAAGACGTTAAAAGAAACGGCTTTGTAATGATTGAGTTAGTTACAAGTTTGATTCCTTTTTTGTTTATGTGTTTTTTGTTTTGTTTTTTCCATTAAGTTTATATATTATGAACGAGTGAAAACATAATGCTTTGTAATATATAATAATAATGGACATTTATTATGCTGGTAGCGTAATAAATAATATAAAAAATATATTAATATTGGTTTTGCCCACATAAATATAGTAGTAAACAGTAGCTCTCAAAATGGTTTTTAAATATGCACTATTTTCTTTTTATCCTGAAGGAAACAGGGTTGCTTCTTTCACGGTACAGCATAAAGCTGAGGAGACAAAGAGAATACAGAGCACTCCTTTTAGATTTTGGGTAGCAGAATTCATCAGAGCTAGAAAATGAAAATAATAAATTTCTTTGAATGGGGATCAAACCCAAAACCATCGCGCTTACATTCAGTAGTTTTGTCCCTTTCCTATACTCTGAGTCAGGCCTCTTATATTAAAAAACGTTAAATTAGTAAAGTTGTACTAAAGATTTATTTTATATCTTTATCTTTTAACAAACACATTTATGATACTGGTCAATTCCATGTACTATTTTTCTTTTTCGTGGCCAATTTAAGATCCTTTATACGAAAAAAAATGGGGCGGCTATTCTGATTTATGATAATCTCGATAACAAGCCATCTTTTGCAATGTTGCGATATTTATATACCGTAGACTGAATGCATGAGATGCAGTACAATTTCCAGAAACTTTTTTAAAGTGGTCCAAAATATTGAACCTTATGGCTTTGGTGTAAGGTTCCATCTGCTACCTTATACGAGGCCTAACAGCCTGTTAGATGGGAATGTAGGGGCTATCAGAGATCGACTCGTTACGTACGACACTTCAATAGCGCAGGACTGGTACGGACACATGTTTCATAGTTTTAATTGCGTTTTTAATATATTTTGGTTTTTTTTGTCTTATAATTGAACCGTTTCCGTTGCTTTACTAATTTTATATAAGATTATTTTGAAAATGTCTTTGAATTATTACGGAGAAATTGCTTTAGATTTTGCCTCGTCTTGTTGAAATAGTCAGTCATCTCTCGCATTTTTTTTCGCATGGATTTTATGTGGAAAATCTCTCGTCTCTTTCTTATTGAAATAGCACACTCGCATTTGTTTTTCGCGTGGATTTTAAAAATCTTGATTTTCTCATTTCCGCAGGAAATTAAAAAAAATCTTAGTCTTTCTCTACATTTCCTGACCTACCGTAATGTCAAATTTCAACATATGTGATTTGCATGCATTGTATGACAATCATTCAGCAACGAAATAATATATATATATATATATATATATATATATATATATATATATATATAT
>DWAO01005911.1:0-11373 GCA_018230605.1 Heliconius congener
TCCGTTCCCCACTTTCTGCTGAATTCTGGAGGCATTGCGTGTTGAGTGGCAGATCTCAACACCGCGCTTAGCCTCGACACCAGAGCGAAGAAATGGATTTTTTTTTTATAAATTTATAATATAATTAGTTGATAATAAAGCGCAAATATATTATTAGTGTAATTGCACAGCTTAACAGGGTAATGTGAGGTCGATAGTGACTCAGAGACACAAAATGAAAATGTAAACGCGACTGTTTGTGGGTTCGATCCCCACTCGATGAAATGCAATATTTATTTAAATTTATGTTTCCATTTCTTCGCTCTGGTGTACACCACGCCACTCAGCTCAGAGTGTCTCAACACTAGGTTCTTTCTGCCTACCCTGTTGTGTGCGGGATACAGCGGGAAGCTGATTTAATTTAATTAGGAAAATTGCGTAGTTGTAGGATTAGTTCAAAATTAGTCCGACCATTACGTATATTTTGAAATTGTCTTACATTTCTCTGGAAAAAACTGTAAGGTTGTCTGACTTTGTATATTTTACGATAGTAGTAGGTTCGATTACCAATCGAAGGAATGAATTGTTTTCATTTTCCTGTTATGGTAATAAGACAATGTCTTATTTAACCGACGACGTAGCTTGATGAGAACGTATGGCTTAGTGGTCAGAGCGCTTGATCGGTTTCCAGGAGGCGCGGTTTCGAGTCCCGCTACGTTAAAATTTTGATACATTTTCTAAAAAAGTATTGAACATAATATTCAACAAGAATAGCAAAGAAAAGAATTTAAAAATACTTTCTTAGAACGTTTGCTTATCTGTGAATTTGTATCGTCACGATTTCTTTTATAGTTCCAGTTGTGGGACCCTTAGGAGCTTTGCAATGGTAAAATATGCAACTCTCATATTTCCTCTACTTTAAACGAGAAGTTTCGTTTTGAAACTTCAGATTGAAACATTTTTCTTGACAACAACTATTTCTGCATAACGTTTTATATAAAGATTGATTTGGAGGTATTTTATTATAAAAAAGTTGTTTAGGCCAGTTGTGGCGCAGGTGCACTAGCGTGCGATTGTAAATATCGTGGGTCGTGAGTTTGATTCCCATTTGAATAAATTAAAATTTTTGCGGCGACACTCAACTCGATGAAAAATATCGTTGACTGGCCTAGTGATAAGACACTGTTCCACATTTTCGGCCGATTTTTCGAAGCATTATCTGTTGAATAACGAAAGCCAATTTAACGCTACTTGCCTCGATACTAGAGCCAAGTAACAAAATATTCATTAATATCAGTTCATTCTCTCGAGTGGAAATCGAACAAACTACCATTGCGTTGAAGATCTCAGCTTTCCTCTGCGCCACGACCGCCCGAAATAACAATGAAACTGAAATTAGTGGAAAAATTAAATGAGTTTTCCATACTGAAGCCTAAATACTTATAAAAGACTAGTAGAAACATGTAAATAATATATATGTATGTAATATTTAGCAAGAGACGTTGTATCAATGACAGATTGTCATTCGTTTGACATTTCGTTGTTGTCATTTTTAGCGTACTCTACGTACTAGTTTAAAAATAAACGCATTTTCTACAATTCAAGAAGATTCAAGGACGAGTATAATACAAAATTATAACATCCAAAGGATATTGTTATTCTGCAGAGTACGTTAGAGGGAACCTAGTGTTAAGACACTTCACTTCCCATTTTGCATTATCATTTTGCAATGCCACAGAGCGAGAAAATAAATATTCTTTTTATTCTTGATTTAATGAAATTTATTTCGTTTTTAATAGCTGTTCGTTTTATCGTTCAAATATATTCAACAAAGAACTGTTATGTCATGGCACTCCCTCCTCCCTGGCTACCTCACGAGAATTACAGTGCAAAAAAATTAAATTTGACGTTTAACTTTTTATTTCTAATAAAGAAATTATTTTGGTATGCAACGGAAAGCCTTCTTGCAACTCTGAATATATTGAATGCATGCAATGCAGGCATGTGATTCACATGAGTAGGTACTGTTTATGTATAACTGGAAAAATGTATATTTGAATTATATTAAACATGTTTTTGGCGAGAAAAAGAGTTAAAAGGTTAAAACATTTCATTGAACATGATGATGAAATTCGATTTTGTAGACAAATTGTAAATGAGACTACATTTACAATTTGTCTACTAACAAAATATATAAAGATATGTTTAATGTGGAGGCCGCGTGTTGTGGGTTCGATTTCTACTTAGAGAAGCCATATATATTCCACCACTCAACAAGCAATCCCTTAAAAAAAATTCGGCGCGAGTAAATGGGGAACGAAAGTGTTTTAAGTCCTGCTATTGCGACATACAGCGTGAAGCTAAAAAAAGCATAACATACAACAAGTATATATGTCAAGAACAAAATTAAACAAAGATAAAAATATTTTTTCACAGAAATGGTGTCGCCACAAAAACATCTGGCAGATCGACGGTCGCTGATTCATCGTGAATGGAATTGTTTTTTTTTCTCATCATATCATATGAATGGGAGATGAAAATAAACATATACACTAACACATTCAATTTCTTTTATTGGTATTTAGAAAATGCCTGGTTATGAAGTCAAGGAACGATTCATACGTCATTCGTTTGCCCCTTTTCTATTTATTTTTATTTGTACGGTAATTTTTTTTATATTAATGGGAAACAACACGGCGCGGCGCGGCGTTTAGTTCCGCCACTCAACACGCAATGCCTCGAGAATTCGGCAGAAAGTGGGCAACGCAGTATCTTAACACTATATTCCCTTTGCCTGATAATATTTATAAAATTGAACTAATAATATGTCAGCTAAAATGTTATAAGTATCAAAGATATTATAAAGCAGCTTTTAATGACGTGGATAATGTATTACATAATGAAAAATCCAATTATTTAATATTAAAATTCTTATTTGTTATCGGCTTGGGTATAAGAAGGATGGCTAAATACAAAACACACAAATAAAGATATTATATTCCATTTATAAATATCTACTTTTTCACAGCGTTAAACCCCGCATAGTTATGTTAGCTATAATGATTTTTTTCTTCACACCGTACTTCGCATATAGAGAAAATGAGCAAAGAGTATGAAGAGAGAACCTAGTGTCAATACAATGCGTATTCCGTTTTCCATCCAAATCCAAAATTATGTGAGTTGAATGGCAGAACTTAACGCCATACTTTGACTTAACAGAGGAAATAGAATACTATTATTTGTCTTTTATCAATTTATTACATTTTATGTACCATATTGTATAACAAAAAGAAAAACGAAAAACTAAAAATATATATTTAAATAAAATAAATATTAACCGACTGGTTGTGGGTTCGATCCCCACTCGAGGAGACGAAATATTTAATAAAATTTATAATTCCATTTCTTCGCTCTGGTGTCGAGGCAAAGCGCAGCGTAGAATTCTGCCACTCAACACGAAATACCTCCAGAAATTGGCTGAAAGTGGGGAAAGGAGTGTCTTAACACTAGGTTCCCTCTGGCTACCCCGCTGTGTGCGGGAAACACCGTGAAGCTGATATATTTAAATACTAAAAAATAATTATAAATATCAAAAAGTTTTTACTTTCATCGAAGATAGCTAAAATATATAATAATATGTTATATTACTATTATTTAATATATCAAATAACTCCGTGTGCTCACTCGCTCTACAATTCCAGAGCTGACCTAGATTTGGTTATTCCATCAATCTCTCGGGTTTATATTGTTAAACCTGCGACAGGCTTCAGTCTTCTCGTGTTTGATAAATCGTTCATTCGTTCGTGTGTTCTCTTCCGTTGGTATTTTTGTATTATCTTGAATTTTCTTAATATTAATAAAAATATTTGAATATTGTAAATAAATTTTGTTTACACTTATTAGGTATTTTTATGTTTTCGCTCTGGTGTCGAGGCACAGTGCGGCGTTGAGTTCCGCCACTCAACACGCAATGTCTCCAGAACTCGGCGGTAAGTGGGAATCAGAGTGTCTTAACACTGGGATCCCTCTGCAACACAGCAGGGTAGCCTGCTGTGTGCGGGATACAACGTGAAGCTGATTTAATTTAATTATTTTATTTGAATATTATTCTGTCAATTATTCAGAATATTATTTTGTATTTATTGTTTTAAACACAAAAGTATTTTTATTTTGCCGTAATATTTATTGAGAATACATTCATACTATTTTTAGGGCTCTGTTTTTCGAAAGGAAAATAATCTTATAAGATATATAGAGGTTTTTTTTATATATGTCATCCATATCAACAATATCCAAATTAATTAATAAATAAAAAAAACCAGAAAGAATATTATAAAGCCAATAAACAAAACTCAATACGTACGCGACCTCATCCAATAATAATTTATATGGGCATTTATATATTTTATACATAACATATAACTTTGACACAAGTGCTGTATCCTATTATTGAAAATAAATTAATTTTTCAAAGGTTGTGTGAGCTTTCAACATACTTTCTTGATTTCAATAGCTTTTGTTCGAAAATATGTCTTTGTGTTCGGTGGGAATCGTCATGTTGTTTGACGATCAAATCGTTGTAACGTAAGCTTTGACAAGACGATAGGCAGTGACTTTATTGAAGATAAAATAGATAATTTGGGGCCAGCCGTGGCTCAGAGTCACAGTCGTGTGTCTGTAAACCTGACAGGTTGTGGATTCGATTCCCACATTCAATATTTTCATTTCTTCGCTCTGGTCTCAAGATAGGGCGCGGCGTTTTGTTGTTTCTCTAGTCAAATACGCAATGCCTCCAGAATTCGGCAGAAAATATGTAACGGGAGTGTCTTAATGTGAACGAAATTTCTTAACATTAGGTTCTCGAGTTCCTTCTGTCTCAACTACGCTGAATATATATTTTCATATCCTATATTGTGGAAATACAATGTTACAGTATCGTTAGTACAACGTACTCAACATGTTGTCGAGACAAAGCCGCAAAATACAGAAGCAAGACATGTTTGAAAATTTACCCTTTCTATATAGACATCCACTAAAATTATTTCATTTAATTTATGTATTTTTATGAATGTTGTTCATACGAAATTAAAAAATATATATTTTATCTAACTTCAAAGAATATAGAAATATTCAAGTAGCAAAACTACTAATTTTTACCTAAATATATTTTTACTCTGTAGAAACACAGCGTGTTGACTGGTGGAACTCAAAACAGCGTTTTTCCTAGCGTTACAGAGGATCAAACCCACAGCCATCACGCTTACAATCTAGGCTCTGCCACTGGGCCTCGATACTTAAAAGAAGTTAGTAAATCTAATTGTTAATAATGTCATACGTACAGTAATAATATTTCATATTATTTTCACAAATAACACAAACGTTTTTTCTATAACGTATATACATATATAACAGTATGCTTAAAAGTGACTACTATTTTATCTAATAACTCACATAGTGATAACAGCGACGCGGATGCTTTTAGTAAAAAGGTAGGTCGCTTTGTTTATTTATATATTTATTTTGTACCGGAAACATTTTACATTGTGAAATGTCTAGTCTATATTCTACAATAGCAGAAAAAAGAATACATATGTTATCTTTTATGATAAGAATTAAACAAATAGATATAGATAGAAACGCGAATTCATTTTTTTCTTTGTTCAAATCTTTGGCAGATTTAAGTAGTCAGACAAAGCGCGGTGTTGAGTTTTGCCACTCAAAACGCAAATACCCGAAAATTCGGCAGAAAGTGGGGAAGTTTCCCCTGCCTGCTTGCCTGCTTCCTGCTATAAGCGGAATACAGTGTGAAGCTGATATTTATCAGATTCACACTGTATTTAAATAAGCAATCATTCTTTAATAAAATTTTTCGAACAGGGCCGTTTATAAAATAAATATAATAAAAGATTTCAATATAATAAGAGATTTAATCATCCTTAGACTCAAAATGAATAAAATCATACGAGATAAGGGATGAGTGAATTGAATGGATAGAAACAAAAAGAAAATACTTTTATTGTTTTTTGTCCCGCATATACTAGATTAGGAAAAATATTGTCATGACTTATCCTATTAATATTATAAATGTTCAAGTTTGTGAAGATGGGTGTTTGTTTCGTTTTTACGCAAAACCATCGCTTGTTGAGTAGCGGAACTCAACGCCGCGCTTTGTCTCGACACCAGAGCGAACAAATTAAAAAATAAATATTTAATTTTTCGAGTGGGGATTGAACCGACAACCAGTCGCGCGTTGTGCCCCTGCACCACGACTGGCCTGGAAAAAATGTAAATTAAAATAAATGAGAAAGCCACGGCAATTTGAAGTTGCACTCGAAAATTATAATATTTTTATATGATGTTTGCGGACCTTGCTTACTATTGAACATAGCTTGCTTGTGAGTGTTTTTTTTTATTACTGGATAGAGAATACTGAAAAAATGTCCTATAAATATTATGTTGCCCCTACGCGACATATTATAATATAATTTATATATAATAATCTATAACTAGGTCATTTGTATAAGGATTTCTACTTTTTAATCTATATTTTTATAGCTTCACGCTGTATCACGCATAGAGCAGGCTTATCCTGCAGAAGAAATTTAGTGTTTAGACGCGGACAGTAATTAAAAGTTTCTATCGTGTTTATAGGAAGAGATCTTCGACGATTTCTTCACACTGTAAAAAAATATGTCACTTATTAGGTGGAGATAGACGCGCTTTTTGAAGGTACCCATGTCATATCGACCTGGAAACACTGCCGCGGGTAGGCCATTCCACAGCTCCGTGGCGCGTGGAAGGAAGTTCCTACGAAACCGCACAGTAGTGGTGACGAAAATATTGTTTTGTTCTGTAGCATTTTCTATAACATATATTGCAAATCAATATAAAAAATAATACACATTATTGCTTTTGAATAGAATATTTTGAATTACTAAAAAGATGCATCAAATTACGAAAATTTATTATTTAAGCAAAAATGTTGCCAGATACGTGTTTTCATATTTATATGAAATTTTTGCCAACAGCAGCACTCGCGTCGTTTTCTATGTGCCTATTTAGCCGACGACTTGGCAATCTGAATGCGACAAACAACAGAACAATAAAAATTTACTTGGCTCAAATGTTTGTTTTTACACATGAACATTGTATATACTCGAACGTTGTATGTAGTAAAATCATGCCTTAATTTTCATATTTTTCATTAAAATTAAATCAGTTTCACGCTGTATTCCGCACACAGCGGGGTAGTCAGAGGGAACTTAGTGTTAAAGCACTCCGTTCCCCATTTTCTGTCGAATTCTAGAGGCATTGCGTGTTGAGTGGCAGAATTCAACGCCGCGCTTCAGGGATTAAATTATTTTATTTAAATATTTATTATAATATGATATCTATCGCTACAGTTGCTTACATCCCATGATGTTTATTAGAAGGTTTTCTAAGATAATCAATACTACAAAAGCATTTTAAATACTGATAAAATTCTATATTTCCGATTCCAGTCGTGGCGTTGTATACCAGATAGATTGTGGGTTCGATTCCCACTCGAGGAAATGATATATTTAATATTTTCATTTTTTTGATATCGAGGCAGAGTGGGAAACGGGAGTGTCTTAAGGGGAACGGAGTGTTTTGGCACTGGGTTTCCAGGTTCAATTCGCCTATCCTCCCATGTGCGGGTATACACAAAGGAAAAGAAAATACTATGTTTAAACTATTATCGTATAAATTTTAAGAAATATAACTATAATTTGTAGAATGATATTATGTTTTAACGGATTAAAAGTTAGCTTGTGTTTTTTAAAAACAGTCTGCAAAATCTACTTCGACGTGTTTGACGTGACATGGCTAACCCGACCTACTTCTTTTATTCCTTTTAGTAAGCACTTTTCTGTGTGTTTGTTAAAACTACTGAACGAAATGCTGAGCGGGCGTCAAATTTGAAGGATTATAAAGTCAACTCAGTATTTCAGGCATTTTCAAAATAATGTCAATATAAGAAAAATTTAAAATGTATTATTTAGCGAGCAATAATTAATTTAATAAAACTCCAAAAAAAAAACGATACACGAACAGCGTGCCTTTGAAATTTTTATTGTTTTGTTGTTCCAATCGCCACTACTATGTACTACAACACCGTTATGTAAATGATCTATGTAAATCTATCTATATAGAGTTCTCAATCATTAAGGTTCCGTACCTCAATAGGTATAAACGAAACCCTTCAAAGATCACTTTTTTCTCCGTCCGTAAATCTGTTAAGATCATTTATCTCAAGATCGCGTAGAGGTATCAAGTTGAAATTGATATCAAATATTGAAATCTGAGGAAAAGAAGAAATTATGTATCGATTTTACTGCATTTTGTATTCAATTCGCCGCTTAATCAAAATCTGTAGGTAACTTCCCGTTGACCAATAGTTATGAAATTAACAATAGATAATTTATAATATAAATAAATATAAAAATCCAAAAAGTCAAAATTTATAATAGTTTGTCAACTTTTATAAGTTGTAATTCACATTGATCTACAATTCTGAAATTGGTATGGAAGCTTCGATGGGTGAGTTAGAATAGCAATTTACTAGTTTGTAGGGTTCTGTACCTTAAAACGAAAAAATAGAACCCTTGTAGGATCATTTTGGTGTACGTTTGTCCATCTGTCAAGATCATTTATCTGGATATAGTGTGGAGGTATGAAACTAAAATTAAAGTCAAATATTTCAGGACGGAATAGAGTGGAGTCAAGGTAATCAAAAAATACGTGCGATTATGCATTATTATTACTATTTTTTTATGAAATCCACCACGTAATCACAATGCATGATCTTCTAGGGTACAATGTGACATTTGGTAAGAAGAAAAAATCATTACATATTATTATAGTTCATTTCAGATAAAGTTCATTCGCCAATTTAAGTTTGTCAATTTTTATGTACTCTCTGTTAGCATACTATTCTAAAATTAATACGGAACTCTTGGTATACGATTCCGACTCGCACTTTACCGGTGTTTTATATTTATACAATTACAATCTTGAGTAGTTGTATGCTAAATTCAGTACATCCACTATATAAACTGACAAGGGTACGACAGATCTAAGCGGATGTGGATTATGGAACTAAGTCCAACGTTTTCACTATTTGTTTTATTCATAGAAAGGAAAGAAAGTAGCGTTAAAGACATTTTTATAACCGAATACGGTGAAGCAAAAAGGATGGTTATGATTTTGACCGGTATGTATGTTCATTTATCCCCCTGTAGCTTCTAAAGTATTTATTAAAGAGTAATCTCGAAACATAAAGAATTCTATAGAAAATATCTCTTACTGCTGATTGTGCCACACACGATAATTTTATTTTTTACCCCCCTCTTTTCCCTCAGTTTTCGAGATTTTACGTTTGGAGTGACAAAATTCAATGTCACGCTTGGCCTTCTTACTAAAATCGAGGAAATTCATTTCTCCCATTTCGCCATTTCGCTACAACTTCCAGAATAAAATGATACTTAATGATACGTCTGTCTGACTGTTTGTCAAGAGCCTTTATCTCAGGAACTATATCAATGAGTTGTGTTGTATGAATATACAAGAAATATTTCTAGTTCTGATTTGACTTGTAAACGGTGTAAATTAAGATATTTGGAACGGAGACTAACTTTATTGCATATTTATATTTAATTATTTCAAACGTTAATCTTAAGGCCATTGTGGCACAGAAGCACAAGATGTGATTGTAACGCGACGATTATGGGTTTAATCCCCTTTCGACGGAATTCATTAATATTTATTGACATTTACTTTATTTATTTAACACTTGTTTTTAATTCTTTGCTCTGTTACCAAGGCTATACTAAACCGCGGCGTTGAGTTTCGTCACTCAACACGCAATGCCTCGAAATTTAAGTAGAAGGTGAAGAACGAAGTCACAGAACACACAAAGTGACTTAACACTAAGCTCCAGAGTGTTACGATACTCTTTTCCCAATATATATAGCTATATGTGGGATACCTCATGAAGCTGAAAAAATAAACAATCCGATTTAGCAAATCTTTTCAAAAACCGTAGAGACCCATGTTTTTACATTCCCGTACTAAAATATAATATGGAATATACAGGCGATGTATTTGAGTGGAAAATTCGCGCTAGATCCGGATTGCGGCTATTTTTAAACGAACTCGAGCGGTATACGAGATGTATTTAAACATATTTTAGCACGTACACGTTTTAGTACAATATAGAGAGGTAAATAAATCAATTGTGAAATGGTAACTAGGAAAATCTATTTATTATGAATATTTGATTGTTATTTATAGAAGAAGAAGATGAAAGTAGAGAAACGAGAAGAACATACAATCAAGGCACTACATACCCCATTCTACGCTCTAGTAAGAAATAAAGATAATTCAAATATAATTATTTAACTAGTAGGTATCGAACCCACAACAATCACCTTTACGATTAGACCTATAGGTATATGCACAGTATATATTTAATAAGACCAGAAAGAGCCGTTTAAATCAGTTTCATTATATAGAACACGGATGCAGGTTGAAATTGCTTTTATTTACTAATATATGACGGATTAATGGCGGATCAAAATTTATCTAAATCACATTAACTCAATCAAATGCGAGTTCAACTTTCGATTTATTGAGTGAGGATTCCGTACCAATTTTAGAGATTGTTTGACAACGGGAAATCCGTACCGTGCTGTGTACCGAAAAGAGACATACATATAAATTCATAAGATTCTACGTGGGAGAAAATGAGATAGAAAGCATTATACTCTGAGACCTGAATAAATCTGTGTAATGTATACGAGTAAAATGTTAAATAATTATTAAAATTTATATCACTATTATTATTACTGATCTTACAATTATTCTCTTCCCGAATTTTTTCATTCGTCTCATTATCTGTATCTAGTGAAGCTTAAAAAATTTTTGGCTTTAACCAAAAAATTTTCAACTACAACCATGTGCGAATTACACACATTTTTCTTTTGTGCTCTAAGGGACCGTACATCTGTTTTTTTTATTAATTTCGGATTGATACGCTCTCTTGAGATAAACGCTTATGACAACAAAGTGAACCCTAAATATTAGTAACAATGTTTGAGAATCGTTAAATACGTTTTATAAGTCGTAACTTAACAAAAATTTAAAATGTAGTAGTTCAAAACATCTACCGCTAGATTTTCTGTATTTAAATTATTCAAGCCAATTTGTGTAAGTGCGATGTAGCTCAAGGGAATAAGTACTGCTTTAGAGTGAAAATATTATATGTTTTGTATATTGTTGTATATGAGGCCAGCCGTGGCACAACAGTACAAAGTGTAACTGTAAAATCGACTGGTTGTGGGTTCGATCCCCACTCGAGAAGATGAAATATTT
>DWAO01005912.1:0-11371 GCA_018230605.1 Heliconius congener
ATATATATATATATATATATATATATATATATATAATATGTTCCTAAGTGACTCTAGTCTCTGATAGCGATTACAGTAGTGGTTTACTTTTTTACTCTGAAACTATTAACGTGATGTTATATATAATAGGTTATAGCCTTCCTGGTTTATTGGCTGTCTAATCGGTAGTTCTCGAGATCAGCGTTTTCAACCAAACAAATTCTTCAACTTTATTAGTATAGGTTTTATGTAAATGCTACATATAACATCATAATGATACGTTATTATTATGTCATGTTATGGAAATTACAGTTATAATAGTAGTAGGTAATGATAGTTAAACAGTAGTTTAAAATGATTTCGTCTGCTTGTTTCAGGTTATGTAAGGCAACTCGGACCTGGATATTGGTGGCGAAATTTAATATTATAGTCTTCCTTTGCTGCGATATTTTAAAAGTAAGTTTTCACTATAAAATGTTTTAACACCGTGTCATTATTACGGGTTCTAATCTTAATCCTTGAAAAAATTATGATGATTTGGTTTTTTTTGTTCGCAAAGTAAGCGTAATATAAACAAAAGAAAAGAAATTATTATAATAAATGAAAATATTTATAAATTTATACATGCCTTAAAATTATTTATACTTATTTACCATGTTTTTTGCTAACTCTACAATTTTTAAATTCTAAATCTAAAATGCGTGTTTTATATATAAAATTTACTTTGTGTGTTTTAAACTCTTAAAAATAATCAGCTTAATCTTAAGCCGGACGATTACGACGTCATTAAAGTCACATGCCCTCCAGATGTGATAAGGTATCAGCGCCGGCTTACTAGATCATTGGCCACTTTGACTTTTCAGGGTTGATACACCGTTATCTCTCCGAGAAATCCTGTCTGATATCAATCTGATATGATCTTTCGATATTTAAATTCAATTAATAAGTAGCTAATTAAAGCTCACTGATAAAGATTAGATAGATTTTTAAAGTAAAAATCTATTGTATTTAAATTCGTGTTTTTCGGATAATTATGTACATAAAAAAAATACAATAAAAAGAGCATTTCTTTCTGGCTCTCTCTTATCAGCAGAACTGCCTTCGGGGCCAATCATTCGATGATTATAGTTTAAAAGACTTGACACGATTCATATTATACTATGTTCATTTTTTTTATATAAAATAATAAATATAGTTTTATATAAAGTTCTTTTTTATAAAGTATCTCTTTCCTCTCCTTCCCTATCGAATCCATACCTGTCGCGTTTGTAGTCAGTTGTTGGGACAACTGTAACTGTACCGCCATGGCAGCCTAAAAAAAATACGATATACCTTTCTTGATTTTATTTTATTTAATTACCGTTAGTAAACCGATAAAAGTAATGTTTTCAGTAATTTTATATTGCACCACAAAATGAACGCACCGAACTCAATTTCTTATCGAAACAATTAAAAATATCTAAATGTACTGAACAATCAATTTCCTTTTCAGGCTAACGACGTCTGCCGATATGAGCCCGATCCGCCTGAATCGACACCGCAGCGACGATAACGCCGAATTAATGGTTCCGCCGCTTTACTTATCCACTTAGTTAGTTAGTTAGTTAGTGAGTTAGTGTGACAGTGACAGTGACAGTGTGGTGCTAGTGCTATAGGAGTCGGTACCAACCGGCCAAATAACCGATGTTGGAGTCATGGCGTTCATGACGAAGAAAAAGAGATATAAATTTGAAGTACAGTGTTGCCTAGAGGAGCTCACGGAGGTGCCATTTGTGTCGGCCGTTCTGTTCGCCAAGGTGCGATTGCTGGACGGCGGCAATTTTCAGGATCATTCTACCAGGTATGTCGGATTTTGGGTGTTTTATCTTTTTATAGTACGGTTGACAAGCCGTGAGCGCCCGTGACCTTCGGGAAGGAAATAATCAAATGTATAAAAAATACTTAAATGGATTCAAACCTAGATCGTACAAGCTCATCGTCAAGTCATGAAATAATATGAGAGTAGGTACTGTTTCTTGAACATTTTAACAAGATTCGTATAAAGTTATGTTTGTATTATAAAAAAAAGTTAAAACGGATTTACTGCAAAGTTTTTGATATTTAAAAATACACATTTTGTTTATATTTTATTATTATTAAAATTAATATACCTATTGTTTTTTTTTTTATTTTTAATTGTTGTTATTAATTCGTCACTGGTCATAGAACCATGACGCGTAGGATAGATAAATATATTATTCATGTGTACATCTGCATCCTGTATTCCCCTTACTTAAAATAAAATATGAACTTCTAAAATATTCGCATAAAATCAAAATCTTATTTTATATTATATTTTTTTATGCACAACCTAACTATAAACTTAACAAAGTTTGCTATGAAATAAATATATAAAATATTTCATTTCCTCCAGTCGCGTTTAAAGTCGCACGCTTGTGCCCCTGCGCAACGACTGGCCCTATGACGATCTCAATAACTACAAATATAAGATAGAAACATTTTTCCAGACCTTTATTACGTACCATTACTATAAATAGCGTTATGCAAGCAATATCGACATAAATGTACCATAAATCAGCCCGTCAACAGTCAAAGACAGGTCCCACCACGCCCGACGCTTGCGCAACTCTTCCTCGTCGAGCTAGAGACCTCCAGTGGAGAATGCACTTAATTGATGATCTTTCATAATTTTAGTTTCATAGACACGATGATAATTGAAAGTTTATTGATTAAGGGCTCGGATTGATTGTCTAATGTCAATTTCGTTTTAAGCCTCACGTTGTATCCCCTATTTAGCAGTACAGACAGTCGGGTCCTAGTGTTGAAACACTCTATTCTCCATTCGAAACGAATCAAAAACTCTAAACATTGTCGTGTTGAGTGAAGGAACGCCGTGTCTTGCCAAGCGAAGAATTACCAGTTTGCAATTCCAGCACCGAGGATAGAACCTACAACCATTGTACTTATAGTCAGTTTCTGTTACACTGCGCCACAATAGCAACATGTTTTTGTTTTGTCTATCTATATATGTCAAATATTCCTGTTAAAAGTATTTAGGACTTATACATATATGTTTAATATATATGGTCATCTTTCGACCACTAATAAAATGTTTTAAGTGATTTTGTACCTAATTTAAGTTCAAATAGTGGCGTGTGAAGCGAAATAGTAGCTCCCATAAAAAATCAATTCAGAATTAATGATAAAACTGTGTTAGTATATTTAGTAACTATATAATTATTCAATCAATAAATCAATAAAAATTAAGTTCGAAGGGTCCCGCTATATAGGTTTTATAAGTTTTCTATAAAAATATTTTGATATATTTTGACTACTGTTGTGATTATCGTATCGGACGCGGAAGCAAATTGTGGGTACAAATACAAAGCATTTAATATAAACGTGGACGCGCAATCACTGATCCGTTTTGGACAGTAAACGCTGACGCGGACGGTACGAATAAAATAGGTCTACATTGTAATTGTACGATAACAATTGATTTCAATCTTTATGTTAGTAGCGATATAGTATGTGGCATTTTTGTTATTCGAAGGCTTCTCATGGTTTCGCTAATTAATGTGAATAAAAGAAGCGCGTGGTGTATGAGTCATACGTGTAAACACTTGTTATGAGGTGAGAATTTCATATTGATCGCTTATAATGTGTAAATTGTATTTTCAAATTATATCACACAAAATCAATATTGGACTTTTTTTGCTGTGTACATTTTGGTTATAGTTAAACATATTTAACTATAACCATATTCTTAACACTATACTCTTTCTAACCTTGAAGCAATTAAATCCTACCTTTATGGACGGCTTCCAAAAGACGCGGGTTCGACTCCCAGTAAGTTGATATTTTTATACGTTTCGTTTTGATATGCAAAATAAAGAATTTAAAGTTATACGGAAAATCTATTTTAAATTTTAAACAAAATGGTTACAGATTGTGCGTTCAATTCCCACTCGAGGAAATAAAATACTTAATATTTTCTCCGCTTGAGACAAAGCGCGGCGTTGAGTTCCGCCACTCAACGCGCAATGCCTTAGAATTCGGCGGAAAACGAGTGTCTTAGCACAAAGTTCCCTCTGCTTACCCTGCTGTGTGAGATACAATAATACTGTCCATATTTATCATTATTTAAACATTCATCTTTAGTCGTCAAGCGGAACTGAACGATAAAATCCATAGACGGATGTAGTCCAAGCAACGTCGACACGGCACCGAGCCGGCTGGGTTCCGATGGCAGGAAGCACTTGCAGTTATTCAATCTACCCGTTTAGATTGTTCTTAGCCATGTGACTAATACAACTAAGTGGTTTTTATCTATAATCTATTCTATTTTTATTATAAATACTTTTTTATTTTTTGCTTTTATGATTTGTTGTTTTTTAAAATATTTTTATTATTATTTTTTGCATTTTAAGAAGTAGAACAGTTTTTGCTTAAACATTGCGGGTCGCCCAATTAAAATGGAAAGACTATTAAATTGTTACTACTATTACTATTAATAAATTTTCCTTTAATGGAAAATGAACCTCTAATCATGGTAGCACATCCCAACTGCGTCATTGTGGTGGCTAAATAAAGTTATGTACGTGTATATCTATGAAATACCTATAGTTACATATTTATAAGCTCATATTTAAATAAATAGATTATAAATTTCGTTACTTAATCAATACAACATTATTATTATTATTATTAGAATTATTATCTTAATGGCATTTAAGTTGATTATTGATTATCGTTGAACGATAGAGAAACTGTTAAGCAACCTCAACAAAGGAAAATCTTAATTTCTCAGTACATTAGCACCTATTGTATTGATTTTATCATTGTAGATAAGATATCTGTCACATTGGATATCATTATATCATTGTATGTTTTTAAAAACCAATTTCAATTATTTGCATTTCTATTTGAAGTTTACGCTGTATCCTGCACACCAGTAGGTAGGGAGAGGGACCCTAGTGTTGAGAACCTCGTTCCACACTTTCCACTCCGTTTCCGAGTCAGTGAATGTGGAGTGGCGGAACTGGGTTGCGTCGCATTGTTACCAGAACAGAGCGAAGAAATCAAAATAATTTATTTCCTCAAGTAAGAATCGAACCCACAACCATCACATTTTTAGTAAGGTGATGTGCCGGTGCACCAACGTGCGGCTTTAACGCGGCAGGTTGTGGGTTCGATTCCTACTCGAGATTATGAAGTATTTATCATCACTCACGAAATGCCTCCATTATTCAGTAGAAAGTGGGGAATGTATGTGTTAAATTCTCTTTATATGGGCGACATAGGTGAAGAAAAAAAAATCCTTTTTTTAATTATTAGCACAGATTTAGTTAGGCAGAGTTAGTTAGGTTCTATACTCTAAATGCATTGTGAGATATTCAAATGAAATCCAAGTGATTTCTATATTTTCTATTATTAGCGAGCAAAAATGTTTATCGAACATATCTCATTGTTTAGTCAACGCCTTATTTGCGTTACGTCATTGTTCTCATACTATCTATATATCTGTATCTTATCTGCGCGTTTAATATACTGTTGTGTATTTTTGATAGTTTTTAATTTATTATTAATATACTGATATGAAGTAGCAGTTGGAGTCTTAACTCTATCCTTTAATCAATAAAATCATCTTAAAAGCCCTTTGTGTGCCCTATTTGACCTATTTTCGCACAAAAACTATTGAATAGATTTTGAAGAAACTTAATAGTATATAGCTTATATATCGAAATAAAACAGGCTACAGTTTATATAAAGATTCACCAGTATTTAAAATATATGTCAAATAAAAAAAATCGTTTATTTAATTGTTTTTTTTTCTATAGATCAATAAATTTTTGATAGTTATATTATTTTAGTCATCATTATATAGACAAACTGGAGATACTCCCGTCTGATGGGAAGTGGGTAGTTAGGGACCCCACTGGATGCAGTGGAATGCGGGGGCGTCCGGCTCGCAGCCCTGTAATTGAGGTTTACCAGATGCATTGAAGATTCAAATTGAATTGAACACGGTGCCCGGGGAAATCCCGTAGGCGTCTAGCTGTTCAGAAATGATAAGAGAAAATCACACAAAGCCTTACTGACGCCATCCGAGATTCGAGGGAAATTCATTTTCTTAAGCTATACTGATCAGTTCATATATTATAACTTAGCCGTAGCACGTCCTATGGCCGCGAGAATAGTGAGGTTATATGAAAACGATTGACGTCGTGTAATATATAGCTTATAGTCTACCTCGATAAATGGATTATACAACATAAAACTTTTTTTCTATCTGAACCAGTAATTTCTAATATTAACGCGTTCAATCAAACAAGTTCTTCAGCTTTATTAGTTTAGTATAGAAATATATAGGTATATATGTAAATCGCATGTATTATATGTAAATCGTAAGTAATTTCTAAGTAAATTTACGTCACGTATCTATTATATATACGTGTTTCTAGTGTTAAGACACTCCGTAACTTATTTTCCGCTAATTTCAAATAAGGTGCAAAAAAATTTTACATGCTCTTTTTCTAATTCCTTGTTACATTAATCCAAATGGTAAAAGGAATGTCTTAACATTACGTTCCCTCTGCCTATCCTGCTGTGTGAGGAATACAGCGTGACGCTCACAAATCTTAATAATTGAATTCAATTAAATATTGTATTAAAGATGTTGTAATAACTTCATTCGGTATCGCCAACATAGCAAGGTTCTTCCCCATTTTGCACCAAATTCTCGAGGCATTGTGTGTTGAGTGCCGAAATTCATTGCTACGCTACCAGAATAAAAAATATTAATTTTTTATTTTCTTCGAGTGTAAATTAAACCCACAATTATCGCCTTTACAGTCGCGCGCTTGCGTCGCGACTACCTAGGGCCGCGACGGTTGTTTTACTTAATTTTAAATATAGATTTAAAATTACTAGACTTAGCATTTACTGGACGAATGTGAACGCGGTCGATTAAAAAAGGCACTTGATTCAAGTATAAAAATAAAATTTAATGAAAGGGTAGCCGCTAAAGGGTAGCCAGGTCATGAACACAAGTTATGGGTGTATAAATAACACGTCTCTTTAGAATTTCGAGTCCGTTTAGTGTTACTTTGCCACAGAGAATAAATTAGTTTTTTAATTTTCTTTCATCAATATGATTTATTATATATAATAAAGTTTTTTGATTGATATGATTTGATTTTTCACGATGCGTCGGCGTTTCAATCTTAAGCCGTCGTGGCGCAGGGTTATTGTAAAGACTTATTTATTATCATTTCGCTCGCCCTAGACACGAGCCAAAGTGCGACGTTGAGTCCGTCACCCAACACGCAATGCCTCAAGAATTCGGCGGAGAGTGAGAAACGGAACGTCTACATTAGGTTACAAGATCCCTTTTGTCTACCCTGTTATGTGCAGGATACAACGTGAAGCTAATATAAATATTTTTTCCGCTCTGGTAAACAGAGTGCGACCTTAAGTTAACTCGCAGTCTCCCCAACCATGATTTGAATTGACCACTACATGTTAACTGATATTATATATAATAGAAATATAGAAATAGGCACAGGAACATTTACATTTATTTATATAACGACGTATCTATACAATACGATTTAATCCTAAATATGGAACATGCAGTTAGCCTCGATATGTTACTTAACTATCGGCGAAGTTTTTTTTATCGCGCTCGTTGGTATAACGAAGGTGAATTAATTAGGAAAGTTGGCCAAGGCGAGTGCCGCCCCGCGGACTGCCCAAGGCTGGCGATGGCAGCCAGCCAGCCCATGGCTGTCACTGCGGCTATTCTTGTACATCATAAACAAGGAAGTTCCTTAATCGAACTGTGTTTATGAGTGATAGGCTATGAATGAATTATTTTAATATATTTGTATATATTTACATTTTTTCTTATTTTTAGTGTGTTGCCGAAATCCATAGTAAATTTCTTATATATACTTAGATACTTGTCGCTATAGTAACATGTTATGTCGTATTAATAGGGTCAAGTCTGCATATAGGCGGATTCAAGCAAAACTATAAAAATATTATACAAGTTGTTTTTGGTACACACAGCAGGGAAGGCAGGGGGAACCTAGTGTTAAGACACTCCGTTGCCCAATTTCCGCCGAATGCTGGAGGCATTGCCTGTTGAGTGGCGAAACTTAATGCCGCGCTATATCTCGACACCTCAGCGAGGAAATGAAAATATAAATTTATTTCGTATCTTCCAGTGGGGACCGAACCCAAAACCAGCCGCGGTTAGCCGTTTAAAGTCACACTTCCCCGTCGCCACATCGGGTCTCAGTTATTTATAAATACTGTTAATATTCGAAAATATATCTTGCAAATTTCTGTTTCTCATTTTTTCTGCAGTCTTATTTAATATATCAAACAGTATTTAGTTCTTATTAAGAATTAACAAGCATATTTGTATAGTAGTTGTAAAGAAGACTAAAATTTACAAGCCCCTTGAAGCAGGAGAAGAGTGAGTGGCAAGAGAAGCTAGAGAAGACCTCGGTTGACCTTCAAGAACACAGTAAGTATCGATGATATTGAAGTAATCTCGGAGGGCATATATGAAGAGACGATGACAATAAACGTGGCGAAAGATGTATGCAGATACCGTAGTGTTTCGCTCTCCGTTTCCTCCGATTACCTCGCGAAGAATAAAGCGTAGAGCTAAAAAAATATGACTATACAGATTCTTCTTTGTATTTAAGAAATTGTTAAAATACTGGAGACCGTACCTTGATTAATATTTCGATTTTCGATTTGTGTGACAAAACATCGATTGGATACACGAAGCTTCCGTAAACGCTATCTAACGCGTAGGCAGTAGGCGCTCGATAGGCATACTTTTTTAATGACAGCTCGATGATAACCTAATGGCCTGATTAGATAAGCGGATGCATTTTTAACTTGAATTTTTTAACTGATATTTCAAGAGCGATGGCACGCTAACGACATGTGGGGATAAATATTTGAAGTTATTGTGCATATATTATGGTAAGTATATAGATCTTGATATGAACAATCTACGTATATGTAGGTTTTTTTTTGTTTTTAGCTTCACGCTGTTTCCCGCACATAGCAGGAAATGGAAGGATATTATTAAGACACTGCATCCCCCATTCAGATCTACTTCCCGTCAAATTAGAGGCATTGCGTAACTAAGTGGCGAAACTCAACTTCGCTTGGCTTTGCCTTTTTGTTACCTTTGATTCTCTCTGAGTAGAAATCGAATCCTTAGCCTGTCGCTTTTACAGTCGCACCGCTTGTGCCCCTGCATCACGACGACCTTAAAGTTAAACGCTTGGTTTTAGTAGTTTTTACTACTGGTTTGAATTTGAATAATGAATGAATTAGAAAACATTTGAATGTATAGAAAATTGATTGATTATTGATTTATAAATATGAAATAATATTTATTTTGTTGTCTTGTTTGTCAGATAACAGGTAATACTCACAAACGTTAATTAACGATTAACTGTCATTATAAAGCAAAATAAATACAAACCCTTTTAAACAAAAATAAATAAACACTAATTGAGATTAAGTGTTGCTTTCTGTTTCTCAATAAAACCTTCCTTTCCTTGTTATATTATGTATAAATAACTACGACAAACAAAAATTTAATGGTTTTTTTTATATTTTCCATACATTGTTATAAAATCGACGTCGTATTAGTCACAGGGTCAACGACTCGGTTCACGTACTAATTAAGTAGGTTAACGTCCCCGCCACTGGCCTAAGAGATGGAAACATCTCGCTGATTGATCTGCGCTAGACTAGATTGTCGGCTTTCGAATAATCGATTGTATTAATTATAATTAACGTTTTATCCGTTAGAGATGCTATGATGACAGTAGCGGTGGTCGTGAGTTCAGTTCTCGCTCGAGGGATTGTTTACATTAAAATTATTTACGTTTTCCTGCTTCGTTTTGGAAAACAAAACTCGCCGTTGAGTTTCGCCGTTCATAATGCACATTCAATTCATTTTTTAACTAGAAACATGTATAGTGAAGCGCAACGTGACTTTTAAATACTAAAAAAAATTCTTCTAGTTCCTCAAATAATAGATCCATATACAAAATTTATTTCACTCAAAACGGAATGTCTAATAGTAAAAGCAAACTAATTAAGCAACAACACAGAATTATCGATCTTATGCATGTCCTTATAGATTATTATTATATACATATGGTTGAACAGAAGCCGTTTACAGCGAAGCAGATTGAGCAGATTACAAGGTAATACGGTGTCTCGCGGTGAAAGCATCGCATATTATGTGGGAATCGCATAACGTGATTAATGTTACAAATATTGTTAGAAAATAGTTGTTCATATATGGAAACATGTAAATTAAAAAAAATTACATGTTTTTATGATACTCCAGAAGTACCATTAAGAACCTAGACCATCCTCCCCAATCCCTTAAAGATGTAAGCAAAGAGCTATCGGATAGTTATCGGATAGGTGTTTGTGTACATAAAAAAAGTTGTTGGTTAGAACGAAAATTAGTGATCTTAGATTATTAATCTTAGAAAAAGCTTATTAAAACTATTAAATCAGTTAATTGCAGATTTCACTATAGTATTTTGGCAAGCATTCAGTGTTTGTTTAACTCCAATCGGTTTATAAATAAAAAATTTATACCTTTTTTTTACAAAATTGCTATAAATAACTGTTTTATTGAATTGGCTGAAACTTTACTTTTCAATATAGGTATAGATATTGTTTTTAAAATTACATTAATATTAAAATAATGCTTTGAGATCAGTATGTACTTTAAATGGGCGAAGCCGCGAGAGGGTCGCTAGTATTACATAAAGTTACTATTCAATTTCGTGTTTCACAGTTTTCCAATATGACTTTCAAAGTAAAAACTAAAGGCTGTAATCAGCCTCTGTTTACTGGGGCGTAATGATGGCCGCCGTGTCAGAATCTTTGATTTCTACTTCGCTTGGTTTCTATTTCTGCTGCTTGGATCGTTTTCTTTATTTACTTTTGTTTTATTGTTTATCTGATAAAATGAGACGTCATTAAAACTATGTCTTTTGAAATAAGTATTAGTAGACAAACTTAGTTTTGGGTTCATATATAAATGACTACATTAAAAGATTTTCTCATATATGTTCCATAAATAGACAACGATCAGTTTCTTACATGTTTAGATGACGATCTTTAAACATTATAATAAGACAATATATATCTTGTATAGCTTCATGCTGTATCCCGCACACAACAGAGCAAAGAAATGAAAATATAAATGTAAATAAATATTTCATATCCTCGAGTGGTGATCGTATCTTATACTGTAAGAAAAATTCTTTATTCTTAAATATTAAGAAATGTAGTGTCATCTCTTTCACTCGTAAACGCAATCCTTTTG
>DWAO01005913.1:0-11371 GCA_018230605.1 Heliconius congener
TTCTTATTTCTTGTTCTCTTATCTGTCTCACTGATTATACTTTTCATATACTTTCTTTCCTGTTACTCTTTTACTACTATAACTCTTTCATATCTTACTTATATTATACTACACTATACTATCTCATATACCTTCTTCTATACTTCATCTCATATACTTATATTATACATACTATTCTTTCTCACTGTCATCTACTATAACTCTTTCATATCTTACTTATATTATACTATACCTTACTCTCTTACTTATATTATACTATACCTTACTCTCTTATGTTCTACACCATACCACATACATATACTTTCTTCTATACCTACTTCGTTGATACTGTACTATCTTACCTATTTCATCTATATACTATACTATACCATACTATCTTTCATATACTACTGTACTATACCTACTTCGTTGATACTGTACTATCTTCTATACCATACTACTATACTATCTTCTATACCTACTTCGTTGATACTGTACTATACTATACCATACTATCCTACTTATACTATACCATACTACTCTATATGCATACTATACTATACTATACTATACTATCTATTTATATATATATATATTATATTATTCATTACTCTTCTTCTTTGCGCTAATTAGATTGCCAAGATTACATTGTCTCCATAAGAATTAACTTTTAACATTGTCTTTTCAGGAATTAATTTCTAACTGGGTCAATTTAGCTACGAGACAGATAATTATTAAAATATATTAAATTGAAAACAGTAATACCCAAGCATATAGTGGTTGACATATTCATCATAAGATTATATATACAAAGTTGATAATTGAGCACATTTCAGAATGTTAATTTATTAATTGAGAAGCATACATTTCAGAAGGTTGTTTTATTAATTGAGAAGCATACATTTCAGAAGGTTGTTTTAACTTAGTGGTAAAGTGTGCGATTGTGGAGCGCCAAACGGAAGTTCGATTCTTCCAAATGACCCTTACTTCTTTATTATAAACTATCATTTATATTGGTAGGAAAGTCTTTAGTTCTATAGTATACAAACTATATAAAAATATAAAAAGAAAATAATAGCAAATGAAAGAATATATTTAAAGAACTGTATTATTGTAATTGTTTTCTTGATTTAACTAATACTTTTTATTAGTCTAAAAGAAATAGATAATTATAAATAATAAATAAGAGTTATTGAATAGTTATAAACTGAAAAAAGCTTACATATAAAGAAGTATAAGTTACTATAGTTTAAGGGTAGAACCATTCACTCATAATGAATAAGAGAAAGTTCAAGTCTTTCTGGTAACAATTGTGTTGTATTTAGGAGTATCAGCTATTATAGTTGAGAAAGTTGTACAATAAGTGTTTTCCAATCTATCTTTTAATTTAATATTTTATGTTAATTACTTTATTATCCTTACCTATTTTAGGTTCTTTATTGTTATTAATTAATTATGATAACTCAGCAGAAATTAATGATGATGCTATTATCGTTAAACAAATGAGAAACTTCACTCTTAGAATTATATGTCTTACATATTTCATTTCCGTTATTATTTGAGGTGGTTTCAATGAATTTGATACAAATATACAATATTTCTTTAATTTAAATGGTATTAGCTTAGGTGTTGATCAATTAAGTTTAAGTTATATTATGTTGACTACTTTATCTATACCTATTTTCTTATTAGCTTCTTATGACATGAATAATGTTAATGCTAGAACATATTTGATTTTATTATTAATATTTGAAAGTATAATCTTATTAGTTTTTATGTGTCAAGATTTATTAATATTCTATATTTCTTTCGAATCTGTTTTAATTCCTTTATGTTTACTTGTTGGTATCTATGGTGGTGCTAATAAAATTAAAGCTGTATATTTATTATTCTTATATACTTTAATTGGTAGTCTACCTATATTATTAAGTATTATTAAGTTAAATATAATCTATGGTACTTTAAATATAGATGTCTTAAGTCTTATAAATATTGATTCTGATATTAATAACAATGTTATACATTTAATCTGATGAGGTATTTTCTTAGGTTTTGCTATTAAAACTCCATTAGTACCTTTTCATTTATGATTAAAAACAGCTCATGCTGAAGCTAATTCACCAGTTTCAATAATCTTAGCTGGTTTAGTATTAAAAATAGCAACATATGGTTTTTTAAGAATTTTAATTAAAATTATACCAGCAATATCTTTTTATTATAGTTCTTTTGTAATGGTTCTTGCTTTATTATCTATTGTATATACTAGTTTTACATCTATTAGACAAACAGATTTCAAACAATTAATTGCATATAGTAGTGTTGGTCATATGGGTATTACTATTTTAGGTATTTTCAGTAATACAGTAGTAGGTATTGAAGGTGCTATTTTATTAAGTCTAGCTCATGGATTAACAAGTCCAGCTTTATTTTATTTATTAGGTTCAGTTGTATATAATAGATATCATACTAGAATTATTAGATATTATAGAGGTCTAAGTGTATATATACCATTATTTAGTGTATTCTTTTTCTTATTCACTTGTTGTAATAGTGCAGTACCGATGAGTGCTAATTGATCAGGAGAATTCTTGACAATATCAGGATCATTTCAAACATATCCATTATTAACGATTATTGGTTCGACAACAATTGTATTATCATCAGTATATTCAATTTATTTATATAATAGAATGTGTTTTGGTGTATGAAGTGCATATTTAGTACCAATTAAAGATATGACGAGAGTAGAATTCAATGTTATTTTACCATTAGCTATCATAGTATTAGCATTAGGTTTATATCCTAATTTCATTATCGATACATTACATGTTGGTGTTAGTTCATTAATTTTTAATTAATATCCCTTTTATATTTAGGGGGTCTTAGTATAATGGTATTACGCTATATTTGCACTATAGTAACAAGAGTTCGATTCTCTTAGACTCCATCTACGAAGTTGACATAAATATTAGAAAGAACAATTAACGACGAAGCAGATATAAAATGATAGCCTCCATAGCTTAGTGGTTTAAAGTACTCTCTTGAAGCGGGAGGGATAGTAGTTCGATTCTATTTGGAGGCAACGGAACAATTAGTAGATATCTCATGAACTGGTGTTTCATGGCGGAACGCTTGTCTGTAAAACAAGTCCTAAAGAGGATAGTAGGTTCGATTCCTATCAGTTCAAAGACATAACAGTACTGATTAAAGTATAACGGCAGCATAGCAGATAACTGAAAAGGTTAATGATTGTGCAACAGAATACACTAAGATAAGATAAGATATTTGTTGGTAATATATATAATTATAATATAGGATGTAATAGGTGTGTCAGCGAAGCAGATAAAACAATCACAAGGGTACCGGCATAGACAGGTGACAAAATCAGAGATTGAGATAACAATAACGAAATAGATAGTGTAATAGAGGAACAGATAATGATGAAGCAGGGAACTATTTAGAGAAAGGAGATAGTTATGAGCGGGGAATCAGATGGAGGAAGGGTAAGTTTACAAGTATCAGTGAGACATATAAGGGAGCATCGTCCAAGGGTTAGGATATTTCAACGTCATTGAAGTGATGCGAGTTCGAATCTCGCTGTTCTCGGGTACATTAATATCCAATTAAAAAGGGGGTATAGATTAAAAACTAAGTATAAGCTACGCTGATAATTTAATTTAACAGTCTAGCGAAGCAAACAAACAAAAGAAAAATGAATTTAAGTTTATGAATTTTCATAATTGGTTTATTTGGTTTCGTCATCCATAGAAATATTATTATGATATTAATGAGTATTGAAATTATACTTTTGGGTGCGACTCTTAATTTCTTAATTAATGGTTTACTTTTTGATGATATTCAAAGTCAAATCTCTAGTGTCATCATTATTAGCTTAGCTGGTGCTGAAAGTGCCATCGGTCTAGCTCTAGTTGTTTCCTACTATCGTTTAAGAGGTACTGTTCAAACAACTCCCACTACTACTTCCTAAATGTATATTCTTTCCGTTTTATTACCTGGACTTAACTTCTTATCTCTCGGTTTATTTGGTAGAAAATTAGGTAATGATGGTGCTTCTATTCTTAGTTTGGTTCTTTTATTCTCTAGTATATTCTTATGTTATATCGAATGTTTCGAAGTCATCCTTAGTCATTCTAATTGTCAAGTTGAATTGTTCAATTGATTATCTTCTGATCAACTTTTCATTAACTTTGGTTTCTATTTCGATCCTTTAAGTATTACTATAATAACTATAGTTATAACTATAAGTAGTCTTATTCATATATATTCTATTTGATATATAGCTGGAGATCCTCATTATCAAAGATTCTTATGTTATCTTTCTGGTTTCACTTTCTTCATGATGATTTTAGTATCTGCTGATTCTTATGTTCTTATGTTCTTAGGTTGAGAAATAATTGGTGTTATATCTTTCTTATTAATTAATTTCTGATGTTCTAGATTATTAGCTAATTTATCTGCTATACAAGCTATGACAGTAAATAGAGTAGGAGATATAGCATTAACGATTGGATTATTTATTTCATTATGAGCATTCTCTAATATTGATTACATAACTATTTTTGGTTTATCACCTTATATAAATGAAACTATTTTAACATTTATTGGTTTATGTTTTCTTATTGCTTGTATGGGTAAATCTGCTCAATTAGGATTAGGTATCTGATTAGTTTATTCTATGGAGGGTCCTACTAGTGTTTCAGCTATATTACATGCAGCTACATTAGTAACAGCTGGTATTTATTTATTATTAAGAAGTTGTTATATTTTAGAATATGCTTCAATTACTTCTGTTTGAATTCTTTGATCTGGTGCTCTAACTTCTATTGCTGCAGCTACAATAGGTCTATTGCAAAATGATATTAAAAGATGTATTGCTTACTCAACTATGAGTCAATTAGGTTATATAATAATAGCAATTGGTATTAGTCAATATAATACAGCATTATTTCATATAAGTAGTCATGCGTTTTTCAAAGGATTATTATTCATTGCAGGTGGAGCAGTAGTTCATTCAATAAATGATCAACAAGATCTTAGAAAATATGGTGGATTAATTAAATTCATACCTTATACATATATTGCTACTTTAATTGGTAGTTTTAGTCTTATGGCTATATTCCCCCTATCTGGATTCTTTAGTAAAGATCTTATCTTAGAATTATTATCTGCAAGTTATAGTTTTAATAGTTCATTTGGTTATCTAATTGGTACTATTGTTGCAGGATTAACAGCATTTTATTCTATGAGATTAATTTATTTAACATTCTATGGTGCAGCAAATGGTCCTTTCAAATCATATGTTAATGTACATGAAGTTCCATTTATAGCTCAATTTCCATTCTTTATCTTAATATTATTCTCTATTTTCTATGGTTATATAGTAAGAGATATTATGGTAGGATTAGGATCTGATGCTTTAGGTAGTTCATTCTTTATTAATCCAATAACAGAAAATGTAATGGTAGATGCAGAATTTCAAAGTTTATCATGAAAAGTATTACCAACAATTGTAACAATTAGTAGTTTAGGATTAGCAACATATTTATATTTATATAATCCAATATTAATGGTAAATGTTAAATTAGCTAATAAAAATTTATATAGATTCTTTAATCAAAAATTATATCTTGATGTTGTCTATAGTCATATTCTTTATGCTGGTTTAAATTTAAGTTATATTTTAAGTCAAACTATCGATAGAGGTTCATTAGAAATGTTCGGATCTAAAGGTATTTCAAATAATTTAATTAGTTATAGTAATAATGTTACTAAATTAGATACTGGAGATCTTACAGTATATGCTAATTACATATTAATTGCCTCTTTATCTTTAACATTCACTACACTATTCTATCTATCTTAATATCCCTTTTATTCCTCTTAGCTTAACGGTAGAGCACACTACTTCTAATAGTGAAATTCAAGTTCGATTCTTGAAGAGGATGTCTTAATCTATAAACTCATTTATCCAATAATATCTATCATTAACTTAAACATTAAACCTCTATTGATATACTGGAAAGTGGTCTTTCAGAATAATTGCAGATTATTACTAATCAAGTTCAATTCTTGAGTATATCTGATAACATAACATAACAGCACAACAAATAATAGTAACATTACAAAATGGTAGTTAAATGGTTATAACGAAATTCTTACACAATTTTATTATAGGTTCGATTCCTATCCGTTTTAATAAGTAGTCAATGAGAACAGATATCTATAATATTTACCTACTTCACAGTTGATATAATAATTAGCAAATACCATCTAGTATACTTTGTAACTTAGTGATTGTTTTATTGGTTACCTCCTATATAATCCAAAATAACACCTTAATCTTTAACAGATAATATTGTAGTAGCTATTATAATCCATAAGTTATATCAGCTCGGCTAAAGCAGGCAAATGGGTATTGTAATCTACAAGTTATATCAGCTCGGCTAAAGCAGGCAAATGGGTATTGTAATAACAAGTGATATCCGAGTAGGTATTGTAATAACAAGTGATATCCGAGTAGGTATTGTAATCAATAGGCAATATCAGCGAAGCAGAAGGGTATTGTAATAATAAGTAATATTGGAGCAGGAATCTAAATGAAGATAACATCAGCGAAGCAGGCAGGAATTTAAAGATAAAGTTGAAACAGGTAATTAAGAATAATATTAGAAGAGGAATTGTAGTTAAGAATAGTATCAGCGAAGTAGGTAGGTGTTATAGTTAATAATAATATTGGGGGTAGGTGCTAGAGTAAAGGATAACATTGGAGGTGGGGATTATGATGAGGAGAGAACATTGGGGTTGGTGCAAATGTCATTTTGGTTAAAATAGGAATAAACTCTAGAAACAATCACTAAGTTATAACCTTTACTTAATTCTTAGTCGTAACTATAATTTAATACCTAGAATCCTATTAATACAAGTCGTACTATCCCTACTATACTCTAGCTTATATTCCCTACAACGAAATTATCCTAATATTTAATAGTAATGATTATCTTTTATGATACAGATGAATTGTAAGTTAAATATCTGAAGAGTTGACATTAATAATTTAAATATATAAAGTTTACGTTAACAACGAAGCAGGTTGTTAAAATATTTAAAGTTTATATTAATAATTTGACTTAGATGTTCACTGCTGCCTGTTTAGCTCAATTGGTAGAGCAAGCTCCTTGTAAGAGTTAGATAATAGTTCAAGTCTGTTGATGGGCAATGCTAGTTATTAGTATTTTATTCTCTGCTATGGCAGTCTCTCTTATATCTACAAAACTTACTTCGATTCATTTCTCTCGTAGTACTACTCTTATCATATTATTATGTTTATTCTTAACTCCTTCTATAACTTTTGATATCTCCACAATTAATCTTTATCATTCTTTATTCTTCACTTCTCTTTATCAAATTATTATAGATAATGTTTTATTCTCTGTTATTATTCTTATTTTATTATGTATCAATCCCATATTAACTCAAGCTTATAATAATAGAAATATAGTTTTAGCTATGACGATGACTAATGATGAAAAAGAAGATATTAAAACTATTAATTTTATTATTAAACCTGAACTTGGTATTATAATTATATTTATGGTTTTAGGTTCTACAATATTATTAAGTTCATTAGATTTGATGAGTATTTATCTTACATTAGAATTACAATCATTCGCTCTATATCTTATTGCTAGTATAAGAACTGATCTTATATCTTCTACTGGTGCTGGTCTTAAATATTTCTTATTAGGTGCCATAAGTTCTTCTTTTATTATCTTAGGTATTTCTTTCATTTATGAAGTATTAGGTACTACAAATTTACAAACTTTAACATCTTTCATAATTAATGTTCATAACACACCTGAACAATTAGGATTACAAACTATCAATTTAGGTTTATTATTAATTTTTAGTGGTTTAATGTTTAAAATCAGTGCTGCTCCTTTCCATAATTGATTTGCGGATGTTATTCAAGATGTTCCCACTTACATTGGTATAATTATTATGAATATTCCTAAAATTTCAGTATTATCTATGTTATTTTATGTTTGTCAATTGATATTAGTTTCTAAATACGATATTAATACTTTAAATTTAACACCTAGTTTTCTTTTCATTATAATCATTATTATATTCAGTTTAATTCTTGGTACTGTTGCTGGTTTAGTACAATCTAAAGTTAAAAGATTAATAGCTTTCAGTACAATTAGTCATGTTGGATTTATATTAATAGCTTTCTTAAGTTTTTATACTATTGATAACAGTAATGTATTAGGTTTAGAATCTTTAGTTTTCTATTTATTTCAATATCTTGTTACTATTTTATTAACATTAATGATTTTTACAGCTTATGAAACATCTTATTTTAAAAGATCTATTAATAACATATCTGATTTAATTGGTATCTATAAGGTAAACCCAGTTTTAACATTCACATTAATTCTTTGTTTATTCTCTATAGCCGGTATTCCTCCTTTAACAGGATTCTTCGCTAAATATAATGTATTAAAATGTTCATTATTAAGTTCATCATATTTCTTATCATTTTTAGCTATTACTTGTAGTTTAATTAGTGCTAGTTATTATATGAGATTAATTAAATTGATGGTATTTATTAGTCCAACAGAACAGAATTTTAAGGGAGCGGAGAATCAGACAAATGGAGAAATCAATCCGGTGATAGCATATGCGATAACTATTTTAATGTTAATTATAACATTATATATTTTTGACACAACATTAATTATAAATAGCATTGAACTAATGGCTTTATCTTTCTTTGATTTAGGAAGTTAATAAATTATAATAACAGATAAATGGCAATATTAGTATTTTTAATCTTGGTTCCTATTATTGGTTTAGTATTATTATTATTAAATTGATTATTTGCTCCAAGTAAACCTGATGTTGAAAAGATTTCTACTTATGAAACAGGTTTCGATCCTGTAGGTTCACCTAGAAGTCAATTCAGTATTCTTTTCTATCTTGTTGGTATCCTTTTCCTCATCTTCGATTTAGAACTTACACTATTCTATCCTCTATCTATTAGTCTTAATCTTGTATCTTCCTATGGTTTCATCTTAGGTATGACTTTCATTATTATTCTAACAGTTGGATTCGTTTATGAATATGGTAGTGGTGTAGTTTCGTTCTCTAAATTAGCAGAACAATTAAGAAAATTAAACAAATCTTAATATCCCTTTTCTAATATACCAAATTGATAATATAATAGTATAATTAAGGACCGCTTGGCAGAATGGTGATGCAATTAATTTGAGCTTATAAGAGTTCAATTCTCTTAGCGTCCGTAGAAACACATTAATAAATAATAAAGAAGTAGATAATAATATATTTCATACTTGTCTCAGTTACAAGATAACAACTTTAATATATATAATATTATAATTATTTTATCCTTAAGTAGTACTATTTAGAGATATAATAAAATAAATAACATAACATAATGAATACACAAAATGTAAGTTTAGCTAATCTACCAGCTAGAAGTGAAATACCTGGTCATCCTTTTCATATAGTTGAAATAAGTCCTTGACCTTTAACAGTATCAATTTCATTAATATTTATAGCAATCAATGGTGTTGGTTATTTTAATCATGTAGAATATAGTGGATATGGTCTATTATTATCATTTTTAGGATTATTATTAACATCAACATTATGATTGAGAGATATCAACAATGAAGGTACATTATTAGGAGATCATACATTTGCAGTACAAAAATCATTAACATTAGGATTCATTCTTTTTGTTATTAGTGAGATTTTCTTCTTCTTAAGTATTTTCTGAGCTTATTTACATTCAGGTTTAAGTCCTGCCGTAGAAATTGGTGCTTTATGACCTCCAATGGGTATTGAAGCTATTGATCCTTTCGAATTACCTTTATTAAATACTGTTTTATTATTAAGTTCTGGTGCAGCATTAACATATGGACATCATGCTTTAATTAATAAGAATAGAAAAGGAGCTATTTTAGGATTAGGTTCAGCTATTATATTCACAATAGTATTTACAGGATTTCAAGTAGTAGAATATGTAGATTCACCATTCACTTTAACAGATGGAGTTTATGGTAGTTGTTTCTATTTTGGTACTTTCTTCCATGGAGTACATGTTGCAATAAGTAGTTTAATTTTAGTAGTAGTATTTGTTAGAATCGTAAATTACTCATTAACAAATTTCCATCATGTTGGTTTCGAATCAGGTGCAATCTATGCTCATATAGTAGACGTTGTATGATTATTCTTATGATTAGTATTTTATTACTGAGGTTCATAATTTAAATCTATAACACATACTAAGTTGATAATATCCCTTTTCTAATACTAAAAATAACAAACATAAAGTATAAAGCTATTAGTTTAATGGTCAGAACGTAGTCTTGATAAGACTAAGAAGATAGTTCAATTCTGTCATAGCTTAACTTACCTGTTTCACTGATAATAGGAATTTTCCTAAGAGAAATCTATATCTGAAAACATATTAAATTGTCAGTTTAATCCCATGAAAGATAAACTTGAACGATAGGATATAGAAAACAACATATTTATTTTAACACGTTAAGATTTATGTTTGTAAAATATTTAACAAAGTATAAAAAGTTAAGTATTAACCAATTTTAATATAATACTGTGAAATGATTATTTTTCATTTATGTATGTTTGTGTAAAATCAGAATACAAAGTTAAGTAATTTATTCATTGATACTATATTAATACAATTTCTAATTATAAAATGTTATCTATAAGATGATTATATAGTACGAATGCGAAGGATATTGGTACGTTCTACCTTGTCTTTGCTATTTTCGCAGCCTTAGTGGGATTAAGCTTCTCATTAATTATTAGATTAGAGTTAACAACACCTGGAGTGGGTATTTTAAATCAAGATGCTCAACTTTACAATGCTGTAGTAACAGCACATGCTTTAGCTATGATCTTCTTCTTTGTTATACCTGCATCAGTAGGTGGATTTGGTAATTATATAGTGCCTATTATGATCGGGGCTCCAGACATGGCTTTCCCAAGATTAAATAACATTTCACTATGACTACTATTCCCTGCTTTTATTTTATTGATTTTAAGTTCTATGATCGATAGTGCAGCAGGTGTAGGGTGAACAGTTTGAATAAGCTGTTTTAAACATTACTTAATGCGGGAAACTTTTCAAATAATCTATCTTTTACTAGATAAGAGAATCAAAGTACATAAATACATATTTGAATATTTTATATGTTAAAACGTTATGAACAAGAAAACAATCCGCATAGTTCGAAAGGACTACCAGAGACTAAACGTAATGCATTTTATAGCGCGTTTACAAAGCAGTCATTGAAAGCATACGGTCCGCCATACAGCA
>DWAO01005914.1:0-11370 GCA_018230605.1 Heliconius congener
AAGATATTAACTAAAGCGAGCTATCTAAGCTTATAAAATATAAAAGTTAGGTGAATCGGAAAACCTAGTGTTATGACACTCCGTTTCCATTAAGACACTTCCATTCTCTATTTTTGTCTGGATTCTGGAGGCATTACGTGTTGTGTTCCGCCGCACAATACGTAATGCCTCGAATGTTTCCCTCGATACTAGAGCAAAAATATTAAAGTAATCAATATTTAATTTCAAGTGGGAATGATGACTATAATAATCCCCCAAATGGGGAGCGAACCAATAACCATCGCTATTACAGTCAGACGCTGTTCCACTGCGACGCAGTGGCCTCACTTAAAACAGCAGAGAGAGCAATAGAATCAAAATAGCAGAAATATAAGCCAGAAACTATCATACCAGCTTGAACAAGTTCCCAATTAGCATCAGCAAGGAATTTATCCATCTTCAACATAGATATACAACGGTCTCGAGTTAACATTATACGTTTCACACAGTTGGTCATATTGGCTTTCTTCGCCAGCGATATTTCCGCTAACCCCAAAATTTTCAATATCCGTCGCATTGACGTAGCATTGACTACTAAAGATAGGATGACTAGTCCTGCCGTTTGAATTATAAAAATCTGTGAAGTATAATAACATTTGTTGAATTTTATTGACATAACTTCTGATATATTAGATAAAGGATAGGAAGCAGTATAGATGTATAGCTTCTTCTAAATGTGTACTTATATAAAATATGCATATTAAATATAGATAACTCCACACGAAATAGTATTCTAAGTAAGAATTGAACTGAAAACATCGGGAGTAGCAGGAAAGTACTATGGTTACATCAAGTACTATCACAATTATTTATTATTAACATTTTTCTTACCTCTCCAGCATTCGCAACTGTTGGCGTTTGGAGAACAATCAGAGCCAAGCAAAGAGATAGTGGACCTCTTAAGCCACCCCAGACACAAGATAAAGAATGTTGCCACGATATACCATAGCCAATGTGTCTCAAGATAGGTGTCATCATAGCATAGACCATTAAACGAGAGAAGTAGACTGTTGTGTAAGTAACGAAAACTAACGCCACAAGTCGAACGCTGATCACGTGACTAAGTTTATCAAATATAACGACTCCAACCATTGTGAAAATCAATGTATTAACAACAAACATCAGAACTTGCCAGAAATGGGCAGCAATCTGCTCGACGTCTGCTGCTAGGGTCGATTTACTCTTGCTGACCATCACACCTGCTATAACGGTGGCCAAGAATCCCGATACATAGAAGTACTTCTCCCCAATGTAAAACGTTAGATACGCTCCACCCAATGTGACCGTCACTACACATAGTAGGTCATTGTACGTCAGAATCAACATCATAGATATTATTTTCCCTGTAACGAAACCTAATAAGGTACCACCGCCAGCGTATCTGAGAAGGAGTAGCGAAATTTGTGACGCGGACGTCAAAGCTAAGGCTAAATATCCGAAAACAGCTGTAAATTCAATCATGGCTGTTGCATCACCTATCAATCCTTCACCTAAAAGAAGCACACTAACGTATTTCCCTTTAGACATTTCTTTCAGTTGCTTCACAACTTCCATAGGATATATAGGAGAACAAATCACACCAAATAAGAAAGCAGTTGGGAAATTCCAAGACGATTCAATTAGGTTGTACGCCATGAAAGCCACCAACAGGGCCGTCAGAACTGCCCCAGGTACCCCAACAAGGAAAACTTGTGGAAAACTCTTCCAAAACGAATGAGAATCGACTGAATATGATGTGTAAAATATCAAAATGGGTAAAAACAGGATTAGAAGTAAGTCTACATCTATGTAGCATATTTGGACTATCGGTTTGATTGAAGGATGTCTGTTTGCTAAAAAACCAGCTATACCTCCTAAACTGAACATTATGACTCTGTATGGAATACACATGCTAGCCCAGAGCATTGTAGCTCTTATCACAACACCTATAAGAAGAATAGACATTAAAAAGAAAATTGGCAAATATTGTGGATATGCTAATGTAGGACGATATGGATCGTCAAATACAAGCTCCTCAGATCCATTTTGGGTTCTGTTGGCTGCTTTCACTTCATTTATAAACACTATTATAGTACTGTAAAATATTAAAAATCTCGACATTATATTGTGTAAGCCATAGCCATATAGAATTATTTTATAGACTAATCATTTAACATTGTATTGTTTGCAATATACAATAAATATGTATAAAGATAAAAAAATCTCGAATCGTCGAATTCTCGAGGCACAAAGCAACCAAACAAAGCAGCATTTTGCCTCGTTAATAGAGCAAAGAAGTGAGAATATGAGATGGTTTTTTTAGAAAAAAAATATACATATTTATTACTTTTGTTTATTTGAATTTAAATAATTAAATTATAATAAACAATACTTAATATCAATTCCAATTTCTATACTATTGTTAATATTGGATTATATTGAATGTCAAATGAAAATTCAAGATTATCAATAATGAAAAATCAAGATTATCATGTAGCATGTAAAACACAAACACAGACATAAAGCAAATTGTTAACATTTTATTATAGAAAAATAGTAAGCATATAACGACTAATTAATAAATAAAATAATTTACAAATACTGAATACATTGAAAAAGAAAAATAATTTCAGTTTTGAATAAAATGTCAAACACAATTTTGAATTAAATTTCAAATTTACTTAAATTGAAACATTATTTTTAACTGCACGTTGTATCCTGGAACGAGCAGGATAGATAGAGGAAGCCAAGTTAAGACATTGTTTCCCACGCCACCACCCATTTCTCAAAACACGTGTTGACGTTGAGTGGCCGAACTCAATGTAACACAATCAGCAAAACAGTAAAAATATAATTTACTTATAGATCGCTAGGGAATAATAATCGAATACCATTATTTGGTTTCCTTGGACTTTTGTATGGAGAAAATTTCTGCGGTGTTTTCCTGGGAGACCTTCTGGGTGACGTAAATTCTTTTATTTTTTTATCTTTTTTTTCTTGCATCTCATTATTTAACTCTTTCTTTTTACTTTCTGTTTCTTTTAGTTCTTTATAAGCTGTCTCTAACATACGTCTCTTCCAATCTTCGTAAGATTCTATTTGAGGTTCTGTGGGTTTTTCTTCTATGGCTTTTTGTGTATCAATTTCCATTGCATTTCCATCTGAAATAAAAAAAAAACTACATAAATTTTAAGTGTTAAATTGAACAGTGGCAAATCGTTTATATGTAAACTATCAAATTTTTATATGCTTATTACAACTTATTTACGCATACAAGCGTATAAAGATTTCGACGTAGTTTGATGAGAATGTATGGCTTAGTGGTCAGAGCGCCTGGTCGGTTTCCAGGAGGCGCGGTTTCGAGTCCTGCTACGTTCACATTTTTATATGTTTTCTAAAATAAGTATTTCACAATGTATCTTTGTAAACTTACCATTTTTATTACTTTTGGTGGGTCTCCCTCTTTTCTTGACTGTAGTAAATTTCTCATCCACAACTTTGGTCCAATCTGCATCCAGCCTTGCCCATTGAACTGGTTTCAGTCTTGATTTTTCAATAATTTTACTTTTTGATATCTTTATTTTGTTTACTCTGAGAATATAAATTTTAATATATTAATTTATACCATGTAATCATTCCTCATACACTGACCAATATGTGTGGAATGGTGGAACTCAACACCGCCCTGTGGCTTTTTACTAAAGTAAGGAAATCTATACTAATCTATATTAATATAATAAAGTGGAAGAATTTGTTTGTTTAAACGCTAAGATCTCTGGATCAACTTGTCTGATCTACTTATTTTTGGTTTTGTATGAAAGCTACATTCTTCGTAACATTATAGTGTCTTAGTTAGCCTTAAATTATTAAGTAACAATAACAATAGTAAACGCAAATAAAATCGTTAATTTTAAAGATTTGAACTCTTCGTTTATTGCCGCTAGCATAGGCACAAGTCCTGCGGGTGCCCTTGCCGCCAATTTCATCCTTGCAAGCAACCTTGTAGTACTTGCATTTTCTTACAGTGCTTGCAAATTATTAAATGTATAAATTGTATTGATTTATATAATCAATCATTTATATTGATTATCTTTCAAAGCCGCAAGTGGGTTTCTAATTAAATATATAATAAATATTTGACTATAATGACTTTAAATAAATAAGCAGAAAATATTTTTAACAAAACCAAAGGTAAAAAGGAAATAAATAAAGCAATTACATAATAGGAAATAAAATGTACCTGCAAGCTTGAAACACAGCCATACATACATATTGTGGTAAATTAAGATCTATCTCCTGAAATATCATAAAAATAACAAATGTTACAAAAACAAAATATAACAAATAAATAAGTTAAAAACAATGAAAGAAAGAGTACAAAACATATATTTAATCATTGTTCTCTTACTACTAAACATAAATAAAATGAACATATATCATAATGGAAAGATGATGGTTCAAAACAGACTAATTGATAGAAAAACCATTTTCTTAAATAAAGGAATAAAGTAAGAATTTGTGACATAAATAAAATATTTAATATATTACCGTTTTAGATACCCTTTGGTACTCTTGAAGTATTTTTTCAGCCAAAGATTGTACACCAGAACATTGAAGTGAAGCACAAAGAAGTGATATTGATAATTTATCACTATTAAGTTCTAGAAGATTTTCAACCACTTTGCGACAGTTCGCATACGAAGGACCTTTCAAACCAGAGTATTTTATTGCTGTTTTCTGTAAATAGCATTACTAAAGTAATAAGCAAAATTTTTTATTTAAAAGAATGATTAACACAATCAATGTAGTTAATTTATGGAATTATTAATATATTAATTTATATCGTACATTATCTACATCAACACCATAAACAGCTGAAGCTAAATCCAAGCAAATAACAGTTTTGCTGGTATCCGTCATAACATTGCCCGCAACTGACTTGGTTTGTAATAATCGTTCAAATTCGGCAGCTTTACTGAAATGTAAACAGTCGTTCGTCTTATACATTTAAAAAATTATAAAAATTACACCAAGAATGCGCTATATACTTTATAACTTTATCTTCGTTGCCAAGACCTAACTTAGACGCTATTAATTTTAAAGTTTTATGGTATGTAGCCATTATGTTTAAGTATTTAGAAAATATTGGAAATCTGTTATTTTGCTTTTCCTTATTATTAGAATTTAATTGTATTATTTATTGGAATCAAACTACGGCGCGTTCAGACAATTTCAACTTTCAAGTCAATTTGACAGTTACAAATCTGAAAATGAACAGCTGACCATTTTTTTTGCATTGTTTATAGTCTTTGGTAAAAGATTAACACAGATGTTAGAGTTTTAGGATATTTTCTTTAGAATAAGAATTTGAAAAAATAAATAATATTTTTTGTATTACAATTTACTTTTATTAATGTATACAATAAGATTAAAAATAAATAAAATAATCTACAATACATATATTTTTGGCAATTATTTTTAATTACCATTTTGCTTTTATTTAATTTGCAATGTTTTAAATTTTACTAATTGAAATAGATTTAATAAATATATTTATAAGGATATAGAATTTATTAAATTAGCTCAATTTTTTATATTTACTACACAAAGAAAACATATATTTATAAATAACATGAAAGTACTATGATTCAAAAGTAAAGCTACGAAATAACAAATTTCACTCACAAATGCACATTTTCGTATTTAAACCATGATAAAAAATCATAATTAGTAGGAATCTCATTTGCATCATCTTAAATTATTGTTGACCACGCCCCTTTATCTCTATTCAACAGAACATGCCATGATAAAACACCTCGCAATATCAGTAGGCGACATGTTGATTTTTTCTGTAGGTTCTGTGAAGCCGATACGGATCGCTGTCATTGCTACGAAAATGTCTTTGTAGTTATCAGGGTGTAGGTCATTTAATTGTAGTCTTAAACACTAATCCGTGCTAAATTTTATACACTAAACACTGTTTGAGGAAGGAAGAGGATCCACTCCACCCGAATCAGGGGTGTGTATGCAGTGATGTTCGACCGATATAGATTTGTATCAAAATAATCCGAATCTATTTATAAATATTATTTTCACATCTTTTTCTTATGTTCAAACGTTAATAGTAACGTCTGCTCTATAATTATCTTGTGAAAGTTTATAAATATTACAGTATACCATGGTGGACTCGCGAGATGAGTCGGGTCATTATTTTTGAAGGTTGCCATTTTTAGGGGATATATTTGTGATTTTTGGGCGTGATCGTCGAGAGCTCCTGTTTGCGAGCCCGCCGTGTGTTAACAACGAAAACGCGAGTGTCGATTAAGTGAATAAACAAAGATAGAGTGCATACATATTGGAAGTGCAAGATAGTGTGGTGTTTTCAGGTAGAGATGCAATTGGTGTCAGTTAGTTGGAGATAATAAGAGTGTGGTGAATGATGTGGGCGCAGTGAACGGGCACAGCGGCACCACGGCTTCCTCAGTGGCGGGGGGCGCGCGGGGAGCAGAGTCTCCTTCGCAGGCCAACCAGGACACCGTGGATAACGCCACTCCCACCTGCTGGTGAGTATTTACATTTACCTAAATTGGCCAAACTGCTGGAAATGTTGAATTTATGATAATCTCTTTAGAGTAAATTTTATTTCTATATTTTATCATGCTTCAAGTGTATAAAACATTGAATGCTGTAATGTTTCACTTTTGTAACAATATATAAACATGTAATTTTTTTCTGCATTTATAAAAAATTGTGAAAGAAATAACAAAAAATAGTGGGCTTATTGTCTTAAACACTATAACGAATTTTATACCCAATTATAATTGTATAAAAACTATTGAACAATTTGAATTCCTTTAAATTAATTTGAACTGTAATTAAAAATTATGCAAAGCAATGTACGAATTGATTTGTATTATTCACATAGTATTAAAAACAAGTTATCAAATTATATTAGAACTGATAAGGTTTATCTCAAAACATTCAAATCTTAACATTTTATTTCAAAATTTGTTGAAATATTTATATTGGCTGCTGCCCTTGACATCTCTTACCTGCAATTTGTAATAAAAGTTTAATTTGACAATATTTTAAATTGCTTTATATTTATATTTATATTGATTTGAAAATAATAATTTGAATGCATTAATAGAAGTAAACTTCTATTAACAAAATAATAATGTTGTTTGAGGACTTATAATCTTTTTTACTAGCTAAATTATTGATTGATGACTTAGTGATATATATGTGAAACATCACTACTTTGTATTTAGAAGCTACTCTCAATAAAGTTAAAGTGTGACTAACCATCATATTCAGGTTATAAGTTCAATTTCCACGTGAGGAAAACTCATAATTTTATTTACCTGCTATGGTAGATAAAGTATGGTATTGAGTTTCACAACTCAATGCAGGTACTCCACTTGTAATGTCTTTGTTTTAATAGTAAAAGCCCATGTCTACTCTGTTATGTGCAGGAAAAAGTGTGAATATGAAAACATGATTTAATATATGCAAATTGTGGTGAATTATTTTTAAGTACTGTCTACTGTGCAAAAATTCAACTGCATAAACTAAATTAATATATTCAGTAGCACTCATGCTATCGGTTCACTGGTTTGACAGTTACAAAGGAGCAAAGAAACGGACTTACATACATAAATATATGCATTAAAAACATAACATGCTTTTTGGACTTCATCACAGCTCCATAAAACCATAGCAAAATGTAAACATTATATTTGCTTTGAGATACCCCACAAAACACAAAATGTCTTGTAAAGTATTGAACAGAGTATCTCAGTACTGGGTTCCCCTTCTCTATCCTGCTATTTAAATTGTATGAAGCTGCAAATTATGTGATAATAAAGTATATTTAAATAGACTGCCACTGTCCAAGTATATATAAATATGCCAAGGCTATATATAAAAAAACTGTCATATGGTATTTGTTTATATCTTTTATAGTTAATAGATAAATATCATATTATATATGTCAAAAATGTCAATATCTTTAATAAAATTAATAATAAAGTGGTATGTTCAAAACAACTATAACTGCAGAAATAACTAATTAAAAATAATTTAATAGGTATGCACCACATAGCATTCTTTTAAAATCAATTGTTTTACTGAGGCTAGGCTAAGGTAAGCCAGAGAGGTGGGGATTTGATTCACACTTAGGGGAATGAATTATTTTAATTTTGCGCTGGTGGCTTTCTTCTTCCACCTACCTATACTGCTATGTGGTAAACTGTATGAGGTTAAAAAATAACACATTAGAGTAAAAAATGGAGCACAGACATTTTTGACACTGGGTTTTGTTTAGATATAAAGATTAAAGCATTAAGTATATTAAGGTATATTTATCTTTTGAAGTCAGAAACAAAAACTAATTAACTGTACTGTATTTAGTGAGCACGTTAATTATTTTTCCAAAGTGCATAATAACATACTTAGTGATGATATTTTAGAATTTTTTACTCAACAAACTGTATTTGTTTAACACTTTCCTTATACAGTGTTTAACAAAATAGAATATATTATATTTAGTGATAAGAGAACTACATGTTTTATTCATGAATGTTCTAAAAATATCTTTAATCTCAGACAACTGCAATGTCAGTGTGTAATGAATCACTCGCTATTTTTACAACTATCCTATTTATATTCATTTTATCCTACTTTTGTGTTAGAAGTATTCATGATTTGTAATACAGGGATGCATTCTTTTTAAAAATACATGTTAATAGCATGTGCCCTATATATTGAAATAATTGCAATTTATCACCAAATATAAACAAAGTACCTTATCTGTCAAAGCAGGAAAATTAAAATAATTCATTCCCTTAAGTGGTGGGTTGAAGCTACAAAAGTACCAAATAAAAAAAACTTCTATTACTGTGTTAGTGACAGACAATGTACAGACAAATCTAATGGATTAAAAATGTAGAGTGTAGGAGAAGAATACTTAGAAAGAATGTCTCGAAATTTCTAATAGGAGAGGAAAAAATAAGATTTTCCATTTTACATTATAAATCTACTCGAAAGTGCTGGCGACGACTACTACTATTCATATAAAATACATATATTTTTACATTTTATTTATATAAAATATACATTTAAACATGCAAGAAGCATTTTTAGTACATGCCAGTCGTGATGCGCGGGCACAATTCTGAGCCTGAAAACACGACAGGTTATGGGTTCGATTCCCACGCGCAGAAATGAAACATTTAATATTTTCATTTCTTCGCTCGGCAAAACGCGGCGCTGACCTGCGCCACTCAATGCCTCCGGAATTCGGTGGTAAGTAAGTAAGTAAGGGGAACCGAGTGTCTTAACACTAGGTACCCATATTTAATCTGCCTACCACGCTACATGCGGGATGCATGCGTGAAACAACGGAAAAAGAAGATTTTTTTATGTGCATAGTTCATTATTGTGGCAATATATAACATCTGTGACGACATCCAAGGTGGGATGCCATTGTCATTTAGGATTATTCCTATGTCCCCGCCGTGACACCATTGAAGTGTTGTTCCTCTGTTATTTATCACTATCACATGTGATGAATGATGATGCTATACATATTTTACTGCCATCCTTCAATAAATACTGTTTTTAATAAGTAATCGCTTGTCAAGGATCTTGTGTAATCGGTGTGAATAAGCAAATTATTATATTTTTTTAACTGTTATATAGCGCAGTAGGCAGAGAGAACCCAGTGTTGAGATACTCCGTTCCCCGCTTTTTGCCGTATTTTTAAATCCTGTTAGTAAGTGGCGAATTTCAACGCCGCGCTTTGACTTGTTACGAGAGCTAAGAAATAAAAATATTAACAAACAATAATTTATTCCTCCGAGTGGGGATCAAACCCATAAACGTCGCGCTTACAGTCACACGCTTGTGTCACTGCGCCACGACGGCCTCTTAATTCTTAGCTCAGCTTAATTGTAAATTCAAAATATGCCTAAAGGTGAATGAAAGTATATATTTTTTTATACATTCGAATAACAGTACCCACTTTTCTAAACCTTATTTGTGAGTAAAATTTCAACTTCTTAGCATAATGTTACTACGTTACCCAATCTGAAACTTTATTTTTGTAATCAGGGCTTTTGCTTTTTAAATGTATTTTATGTAGTTGGTGTCAATTTGAAGGAGTTACAGGCTTTTTTTTTTTTCATTGTAATCTTTTGCTTTTTGCCTAGAAATTAATGTAGTAGTGTCGAATACCTTCCCTCTCTTTTTATGGACTTGGCACTATACTTTATTACACATTTCTTGTAATAAACACGACAAGATAAAGCAGGACCCTCGTCACTCTAATACATAAGTTGCCAAATCTTATATGTAATTTACACAGCAATTTAATTGACTATATAAATGTCTAATCTGCATCAAAATACTGCGTCAAAATTGTTATTCCGTAGCGCCAGTAGTGCCATGAAATGAACATTTATATTTCCGTAAATTCATATATTTTACCACTTAAATTAGTCCGAAATTTCCAAATTTTGCAAATTACATTTGGACTCAGATTCTTTACTCTAAAGCTAGTTTGAACACATGATCAAATGTAGGTCAGACAGCACGTAATACCCTAGAAGCCAGAAATTTGCCTTATAAATTATTGGGTAATATCAAGACATTAAATTGTTGAATGACATGAAATTCGCAGTAGCGTTAATTTTGTTTACAACTAAGAAATTCGATGAATCATGTCGTACCCGATTTTAACTAGTCCCACATCTACGAATGCCGATTCGCTATAATATGCAGCTTATTTGCATTTAAAATGTTTTTTAGCTAAAAATATTTTTGAAAACAAGTACTTGACAATTTGTCCACTTTTTAGGCGCTCTAACTTACCTTGTGAAGCGAAATTTTTGATTGTCGAAACTCGAAATCCGCTTGCTTCTTCTACTTCTGTAGAATTATTTATATTTTATCTCGCACATAAATCTGTTCCAAAGATTTATTAACAGAAATTAATTTATGAAGTAAAATACATAATATAATATTCAACGTTAAAACTGCGATGACGATAAAGTTCCATGAAAGTCTGACTATAAGGGTATAGAAATGATTAAAATTTTATAGCCAAAGCCAACCTTGGTAGAGCCTCGGCCTTAAAACATTAAGGGTAACTAACTGTCTGAAAATATCCTTATTTAGACATTAATAGGGTAATTCGAGGCTATTTTTACTTAGACATTTTTTTTTAAATCTGTTTGTACTTACGCCTCTGGTTTTTTAAATTATTATTTTTTATTTCTTCTAAGTTGTTGCTTATAATATTTTTTCTTGTGCCGTGTGATCCCGGCCTAGAATAGGATCATCCTGGTACTG
>DWAO01005915.1:0-11367 GCA_018230605.1 Heliconius congener
TTCTTTTTAAGTGTCCCTCTATCCATTTCAGTCAAAATTACTTAATGTACAGACAAAATATTTCTACTGTCTTATTATATATAGAGATTATTTACTTATAATAAAATTTAAGCCAACTTTACTTTAAGTTTGCTCTACCTTTGCTATATGTAAGTTTTCTGATATTTATTTAAGCAAATGACGAATATTCATGTACAATAGATACACAAATATTTTATTGTTGTAGTGTTTGGTAAGAAGATTATCTTTTCAATTTTTTTTCTGTAGGGTATATTATATCACGCTATAACCAGTGAGAGTGGAGTTACTCCACTCTCACTGGTTATAGCGTGAAATAATTTTTGTTGTTATAACCCTTCCTTAGCAGTCGGGAAAAACAGTAGAACTTGAGAATTTGGAAGATACGAGATAAATGCGGAGAAGTAACAGAGTTAACGGTGCCCTAGCTGCATTGATGAGACGGCGAAATATCAGCACAGCTGCGCGTTTGGCCGTACACATTTAAGTGTTGGTACTGACGCTGTTATACGGCAGCGAAACGTGTGTATCACAAGAGGAAAGAAAGAAAGATGAATGTTGTGGAAATACAATCTCTCCGTAGGATATTCGATCTCTTTGTAGGATATGCGGAATTGGCTTAGCTAATCTAATCCACAATGAAGAAATACATAGAATGGCAGGTACTAACGAGGATGTCAAGTCGAGAATAAAGAAAAATGTGCTCAGCTGGTTTGGGCATGTCGAAAGGATGAGTGATGAAAGAATGGCAAAAAATATTTATGACAGAAAAGTGAGTATTAAGAGAGATGGAGGGAGACCTCGGTTGAGCTTTGAAAACACGGTATCAAAAATACTGGAGGAAGGTCACGTAAAAAGCGTTAAGATCCCCAGAGTGCATGTATGAACAGGCTGATGACAGTGGACGGGGCGAAAAAGGTAAGCAGGGGTTAATTCCCACTTAAGGAAATGAAATATTTAATATTTTCATTTCGTTAGTTCCGCCTCTCGAAGCGCAATGCCTTTAGAATTTGGCGTATAATGAGGAACGGAGTGTCTTTACACTAGATTCCATCCGCCTACTACTATCATGACGCTGAAAAAAAAACGTCAAAAATAAAAATAAAACTATTCCCCTAATATTTTATAAAATTAGACATAATATTATGGGTACCGTAATGTACCCGTAATATTATATCTAATATTAAGTCTAAAAGGTTAAGTAATTGAGAATGTATATTATTTAGAAATTCATTTCTACAAGTAAATAAATATAAAAAAATACTAGATATTAAATAAATTTTAATTTGAAAAATATTGTCATTTGTATGCAGATTACGGTACGGTTCAGTATATACCGTATTTATTTTATACTAATAACCACAGAATACATATACCCAAAGATATGAGGATCCCCATGCTCATAACTCATAGAATACTTTATTTTCTGAAAATTGTCGTTGTGAATTTGTGATAGCATAACATTGTCAAATGTCGAATAACATATGTTGGGCTGTAGGTTCCGTCTGAATTTATGGTAACCTAAAACTAAAACTAGTATGGTGATATATTTTTTTAAAATTGCGCGCTCTATTCATTCTTTATTAAATATTTCCAAAACAAACATTATGAACAAAGATAAATGTTACCTTAGATTTATTAAACAAGAAAACAAAGTTGATATATCATTCTTGTTTGACATTAATAATGTACCAAGACAATTTAATTTAAGTAGAAAGTCTACTGAAAGTTTAGAAACACTTTGTATTCGGATTGCAACAAATGTACAAAAAATTTATAGTAAGAAAAAAAAGAAGTCTACCAATGAGGACACTATTGAAGTAAAAGTTTGTGATAATAAGAGAAATCCTCTTTCTAATGAACTTACCTGCTCTGATATATTTTCTTATGAAAATCCAGTTCTACGCATATCAGACAAGTTCTATGAAATTTTATTAAATGCACCATGGATAATAAATTTCCATTTGCCAAAAACAATATTAGCTGGCTTTCCAGTGTATCCAGAGAATTTTGAGTCACAATATACAGATAGACATGTGAGTCTATTTAATTGGTACAGAGGTAAATCATATAATGAAAAAAATAATGAGATAAGTAAAGAACATATACAGTGGGAATTTATTATTAATAGTTTTTATTATACTCCTAATGTACAGGATGTGAATATGAAGTTGAAATTAGAATGTATTCCAGGTTTGTTTTAGACAAGATTTTTAATACATTTATTGCTTAAAATTATACCTATATTTATATTTGTAACTTTTTTTTTTAAGTTAATGAAAGGCATACTGGTCCAGCAGTAGAATGTATAATAAGTGGTCTTGTTGAAGCTGGTCCTGGACCTTGCCCATTTGAATCTAGACATATGTTTACAACAGAAAAATTGACAGACAGAAGGTAATTTTTTTTCAGTAACTGAGTAAAAATCACTTAATTTAACTATGAACTATATGTATCATCTAAAACATTTTTTTAAATGTTTGTTGTTTAGTTTTAGGTGTGTTTCTTATAACATTCTGGCTGACTTGTATTGTGATTCTGATTTTACTCGAACTGTGTTACATCCATACTGTCCCCCATATGCACTTCATATTGACTATCGGAAACAGTTGATTGTTAAAGAACTGAAAGGTAATATTTTCGCTTTTTTTTTAGCTTTACACTGTATCCTTCATATAGCAGTGTAGGCAGTGGGGACTTAGTATTAAGACACTCCATTCTACACAATATGTTAAAAATTGAAGCAAAGCTGAAATTAATAATTCATTTCCTAAGTGGGAATTGAATCCACAACTACTGTGTCTACATACCAGCAATGGCAGTTTAACTCATGAGAACTCAAGAGATCATTTTAAACGTTTTAAGTAAAATAGCAGGATTCTTTTTTAACAAAATGGGTCATTGTATTCCATTGGTTGCTCTCTCTTTAAATTATAATTTTGGTTAATACCAATCATTACATTACATTAAATTAACCATCATATGGTATTTATTTAAGGCTATAATGCTGACATTATTTGTTTACAAGAAGTAGATGGCAAAGTTTTCAATAGCAGCCTGAATACTTTCTTAGAATGTGAAGGTTTTAAAGGTCTATTTTATAAAAAAGGTAAAACTGTAGCTGAAGGATTAGCTTGTTTTTATAAAAAAGAGAGATTTAAGTAAGTATTCATATATGTCTGTATATTTGTAAATATAATAATATGATAAAATAAAATAAAGTGTGATATAGAGTTTCATCCCTCAACAAGCAAATATCTTTCAAGAGTTTTTGAGAGGCTCATTCTTGGAAAGCTAAAAAACCATATAATTGCTTGGACCAAGTGGATCTCTAAAAGTAACTTTTATGGAAGTATTAAATGTCTGGAATGTCACATGCGGAATTAAAAGTAGCTTAGCTTAACTTAGTGTGATGAGAGTATTTCAACATGATAATTTTAAATCTAATTTTCAATGATAATGACTTGTAAATGGAAGTAAGTAGTACAAAAAAAGTGGGACTGTTGTCCACACAACCAAAGTTGCTGGCAGTAACTGGTGTTATATATTTCTTAACTTATATCATAATATTGTTATAGAAATATAGGTGAGGACAAAATACTGTTGTCGGAAGCTATAAAGAATGAAGACTATTTAAAAGATATTTGGAATACAATTAAAGATAATAAGCCATTAATTGACAGAGTCCTAGATAGATCAAGTGTAGCAAGTGCAACATTCCTACAATCAGTTGAATATCCAAATGAAATTGTTTTAGTTGGCAACACTCATTTATATTTTCATCCAGATGCTGATCATATAAGATTACTCCAAGGAGGCATTCTTATATATTGGTTAAAACATATCCAAAACCAATTAGAAAAACAGGTAATTAGTAAACAAAAAAAATCTTAATTTAATATTTAAAAAAATCTTGTGTGGCTGTGGGTATGATCCCCACTTGAGTAAATGAAATATTTATTTACATTTGTATTTTCTTTTCTTCGTTCTGGCGTCGCGGCAAAGCGCAGCGTTGAGTTCCGCCACTCAACACGTAATGCCTCCAGATCTCGGCGGAAAGTGGAGAACGGATTGTCTTAACACTAAGTTCCCTCTGCTTACCCTGCTGTATGCGGGATACAGCGTAAAGCTGTTTTTTTTTAAATCAGCCTAATTTTTTTTAAATATTTCATTTACTCAAGTGGGAATCAAACCCACAACCAGTTACGTTAACAGTCACATCGTTGTGCCCCTGTGCCACCACTGGCCTCACTCTTTCACTTTAAATAATATGTGATACCCTCAATTTCAATGTAAAATTTTTGCTTTACTAAATAAATACATTTAAATTTAGTAACTTTCTAGCTCTCTTTAAAAATAGCAACCTACAAACAAATAATAGATTTATGATAACTACATAAAAAACAAAAAAAGAATTCTTTATTTTTTATCTTAAGATGTTTTAAGTTTATTTTTGTGTATTTGTAAACATATATTAATGTATTTCAAAAACATAATGAATTTTTGAAATAATTCAACTTTTTATATTTAATTATTATTAATATTTCCAGTATACAAATCACAGAGTCAGCCTTATAGTATGTGGTGATTTTAATAGTGTACCGTCATGCGGAGTATACCAGCTATATACAACTGGGTCGGCACCCAGTTCTCTACCAGATTGGAGATCTAGTAAGTATTATTTGTATTTATTTTCATCATCACAGCGATAGCATAATAAATTCTCAGTACCAGAGTGGCGGAATAGTAATGGTCCTTACAAACATATAAATAATATGAAAAAAATAACAATGAGTCAAATAATACACGGAGTGTTTTTGTCATCACCACTTTAAATAAAGGTTTAGTTTTGAATATTTTATAGAAACATAATACAATTAAAACAAAAGAGATTTTTCCAAAAAAATACAAAGTGATTTTTTCAAACAAAATAATTAATAAAATTATCGTTGTGAAATAATACGTCATTTGTCAGAAATGACGCACTGACAAACTTATCAAAGCGACAACGAACATTCCTTATTCAAAAAATCGAGTCGTAGGTAATGGCGGCGATGTTAAATTGCGTAAAATAGAACGAGAGATATCCCTTTCTCGTTTTAGTATGTTTTTTGAGAATGGAAAGCGGCAGATCAGCAATGCTTAGTAGTATTTTTGTAGTAGTATGTACTTACGTTGTTGGTATCTATTCGTAACTGCGTCACACGAAATACAGTATGGAGTAACATCGTGAAACGAAAAAAAAATCCTACGTCTAAACTTTTGAGTTATCTTGATTAATTTCTTTAGGTATGGGCTCAAAATATTTTACTCTATACGCAGACGCTTCCTGTACAGTATACAGGAAGCGTCTGCGTATAGAGTAAAATATTTTGAGCCCATACCTAAAGAAATTAATCAAGATAACAGAAAGCTCTCTTGACATATACAAATTGAATCCGAACTAATACAACAAGAGCATTTTGAATAATTTCATTCTTTTACATTTATCTTGGTCCTGTTACTTGTCAGCACTAAGTTGCCATACGCCATAATGGTCTCTTAAAGTTGTATTAAACGTTTTTAACAAAATAATTCAATATAGAAAAACATATCACTGCAATGGAATATCACTGCATTTTGTATCATTTTTACTTTCCTTATAAGCATATTACGAACTGGCTAGATAGTCAACAATTTCGTATTATTTTATTTATTAAAAAAAACAGCTTCAAGCTGTATCCTGAACTGACTATAATTTTAAACTTGTCTAATTTTGAACCAACTTCAAATGTGAGAAGACAGATGCATTCCGGGGAGTCCTCATGCGTTTTACGTTTGTCCAGTGTCATCGAAACTTCTGTGTTTTCAAAGGTCAAGCGAGGTCTTCCTCTGCCTCTCTTAATATCCACTCTTCCAGAGTGGTCACCAGTCACCACTGTGAAAATGTATTAATAAAAAAAATCTTAAATGGTGAAAATCCTTTGGTCCTTTCAGATCCCAATTAACAACCATTTCACTGTATTTCACTGTATTAAAAATTTTATTATTGATTAGTGGCCCCCGTGTGATTCCATCTTCATTACACATTTATTTATTTTCTCATCTCAATTAGTTTCGTGATCTAATAATATTATCATTTGAAAGCCAATATCCATGCATTGTTAGCAAAACTTTTAGTCAATTCAACAATACGTATTATTTTGTAGCCATGTTGTAGTATGCAACATTTTATATTGACATAATATTATTGCTCTTTTTATTTATGAACAATTGAAATAAAACAAATAGTCATTTAGTGTTTGTTAAGGAAAGTTTGCCAAAATAGGATAGTGAAAACAGCATTTATATCGATTAAGCCGTTGCTGATATTACTGTGTCAAACAGATTAACAGACAAAAATTTTAACAATCATTGTTTGGGTTCTATAACATTAGCTAAAGGTCCCTAATAACATTTTTTCTTATACATTTTCTATGTATTGAGCATCGATCCGTTTTCAGGCTGATCGGTTATTAACAAAAGATATTATCGAAGAAAGGGCTTTAAAGATTTCTTATTATACTTGACTAGGGGTCAGGTACATGTCCTATTATATATATAGATTATTAATGTTATTAATCAAGTATAATAAGTATTATGAAGAGTAATATCAAAAGAAGAATTAGTTAAAACTACTCCTGTTAATCGACCAACTGTAAAAACAAAAATAAATTTTAATATTGAAGAACTATAATTAGTTAGTAGGCAATATAACAATTTCAAAATATTTTGCAGATGAGAATGAAGCTATTACAGGGCTGAGCTTAACTCAAGACATTTTATTAGATAGTGCTTGTGGAACTCCACAGTATACAAATTATACAGCAGGATTCGCAGATTGTTTGGACTATATATTTTATGAAAAGGAAAAACTCCAAGTTGAACAGGTAAAGAGTATTTTTTTGCAACTTTTGTCATTGTCATGTCATTTAAAAAAAATTATGGATATAATCAACTACTGGCGCTAGTGTAGCGTATCGTCTTTTGAATATTGAAAACTTTCATGATTTTATTTTATTAATTATCTCAAATTAAGGATACTAGTCATTGAACGTTAGTGCTTAAACATATTAGAATATACTATATATAAGAATAGGACGTCATTCAATATTGATCAGCAACGACATTAGTTATTTTTTATATTAAATTGAATCTCCGAAAGGTTCTGATACCTTTCGGCGTTATTGGTTGCAAAAATCGTAATTTATAGTGTCCATTATTATTGATTATTATTTGTTTGGAGATGTTGCGACAAATGAATATTGCTTTTATATTTTCAGGTCGTACCCTTTCCCAGTATTGAACAATTAAAAGCACAAACTGCATTGCCAAGTATAGTTTTTCCTTCAGACCACATTGCACTCATATCAGACCTAAAATTTAAATAATTAGAATGCAAGTTGTATAATAGAATGTATAATTATATAAATAAATACAAGGGTAATTTACTAATATTCACCAAAAATTACTACAAATATTTGTGAACATTAAAAATAATGATGAGTTATGGAACATAAAAAAAATTTATCCCCTGTAAACTTAATGTGCTACATGTATTATTATTAATAAAATAATTATAATAAAATCATAACGGATCGGTGTCTGTATATACAAGATCGATCAGCTTCACGCTGTATCCCGCACACAGCAGAGCATCAAAAGGAACCTAGTGTTATGACACTCCCTCCCCCACTAATAAAAAAGTATATAGTACGTAGCATAACATACACAAGTATGTAGTACGTAAAATATATATGAGGAATAATATTATTGGGGACATTTATTAATGTAATATACCCAAAACAATTATTTTTTAAATATTTGTCTGTGTATTTCGTACACGCTAATTTCAGAAACGGCTTTACCATTGCATTCTGGCAAACTTCCCTGTTAAGGAAAGCTACACTAAATGTTAGTTTAGTGTTTGGTTTATTATAATTGGTTCATTAAAACAAAAACATTAATCATCATCAATCAAATCATCAATTTAAAGTATTTTAATCGATATAATTGCTAATTGTTAGAAGAGTAATTTTTTGCTGTAACTGTTTTATTGAATTGGCTAGATCTTTAGTTTTAAATGTTGTTGTTTGATATTGTTTTTAATATGATTACTAGTATTATTACTAAAATGGTTATTAGTATTAACCTCATGTTACAAAAGGAAAAAAAACCAGTCCGCATTACCATCGAGTAATTCATAACGAATGCACGTATAAACGATGCATTGTAAAACTGAACTTACGGACATAGAAATAGATTACCTATTTCTTTGTTTGTGACAAGACGTAAAAATACCATCAACAAAAATATAAAAAATAAATAAATAATACTAAGGCCTAAAGGCAAAAATAACATCTGCCTCTGTTTTGTATGTAACTGAAAACATTTTCATTGAAGTAATTTTGGATTAGAGATCATCCAATTTAAAAATTTTAACTAAAGGACAATGGGCAGATTGGGACCACCATCCAATAGCAATATAATATATTTTATTATATAGGTCTATTTTATCCCGGAATTCTCGCAGAAGAATCGTGGCGTAGGGTCATAAGCGTGAGACTAAACGCGACAGGTTGTGATTTGACTATTGGGATTCAATTCTTACTCGAGAAAAATAAAATATTTAATATATTTATTTACTCGCTCTGGTGTCGGGGCGGAGCGCGGGGCTTAACTCGAAGTTGCTTTACACGAAACGCCTGTAGGATTCGGTGGAAAGTGGCGTCTTAATGAGAACGGTGTGTCTTAACATAATAAGTTGGTTCGTAGTTGTAAGGATTTTTGTGAAATTTTGTCGACAAATTATAGAATAAAAAAATTATGATTCTTTATTTTGTTTTTTTTTATTACAACTTTATCGTCATCGCCTAATTACAATGGTAAGTGTATCTTATCTAGGATAAAAAATATTTTAATTTTTAAAATATTTTTGTCCCTACAATCCCTATAATATAATGGGGTTGCTCTGCCATCTAAGGTACAGCCATCCATACTTTTACATGAGATTACAGTATGAAAACGACCAAAGCGTGTGCTCATACCCCTAAGACTGTCCACGTGTACGAATCGGACAAAGCCAGGTTTGCATAAGGCCAGGTCAGAGTCCATTTTAAAGAAAAGTTAAATGTGCAGTATATTTTAAGGAGCGCAAACGCAGGGTCACTCACTCGTCATCCCGTCACGGTGGTGATGACGAGTAAGTAACCCTGACAGTGAGTGACGAGTGAATGGAGGAGAGGTCTAGCATCAATAAAAGTTAGCCCTCTACCGCAGCCCTAGGTCATTCACCTTGCCTTGTCATATCACCAAATCCACCAAACATCCTGCCTTCACTAAAACAATCTTTAGGCATTTTGCGGCAGAGTTTCACAGTAAAAATACCGCAATAAACGGTAAACACTTCTCCAAGTTTAGCCTGTGTGCCGACATTACACCTTCGAGTCACTGGATACTTTATATATATCTCTAGCACGTTAACGTAGAGATAGACGTGGCCCACTAGACTCCGTCGCGTGTCATAGAAAACGGGGTTAGTTATTTGAATTGGATTATGTGGATGAAACCACAAGTAGAACCTTGTCTTTGATAAATAAATGTACGGCTAAATTACTCAGTGTTTCTAAAACTAATATTCTTCTTAATAAATACTTAAATTGTCCATTTATATAGAGTGTCTTTGTCTTCACCACTTTAAATGAAAGCACAGTTTTAACTACTCTATAAAAGCCTAATACAATTAAAACAATAGAGATTTTACCAAAAATTAAAATATATTCTTTTTTTCAAACAAAATATATAATTAAATTATCGTTGTTAAATAAAGAAAGAGATGAAGAAAGGACGGAATGCAAGATTTTAATGGTAAGATATTAGAACAAGTAAATGAAGTGATATATTCGGGAAGTATGTTCAGTAGAGTTGCAAGATACGAGATGGATGTAGAAAGTCCTATTGCTGCCGGTAACAGCGTTAATGGAACCTTACCTGCATTGATGAGACGACGAAACGTCAGCACAGCTGCGCGTTTGGCTGTACACAATGCAGTGTTGGTACCGACGCTATTAAACGGCAACGAAACGTGGATATTACAGAAGAAGAATGAAAGAAAGATGATTACCGTGGAGATGTGATTTCTTCGTAGGATATGTGGAGTCAGCTTAGCTGATTGAATCCGCAATGAAGAGATACACAGAATGGCAGGTACTAGCGAGGATGTCACGGTGATAATGAAGAAGAAAATGCTCAGCTGGTTTGGGCAAGTCGAACGAATGAGTGATGAAAAAATGGCAAAAAAAATTGTGATGGAAAAGTGAATGGTAATAGAGGGAGGGGGAGATCTCGGTTGAGTTTCAAAAACACAGTATCAACGATACTGTAGGAAGGTCACTTAAAAAGCAAGAGGACCGCCCGGAGAAGATGTGTAAAGAGATTGGTGACAGTGAGGCGAAAGAGGTATATAGAGACCGTAGCGTTTGGCGCTCCGTTCTCTCTGACTACCCTGCTAGAGATAAAGCGTGAAGTTAAGTTGTTATATAAAATTCCATTTGTTAAGAATGATGCACACAGGCACTAATCTATCAAAGTGGCAACCAAAAACTACGTCGTCTTATTGAAGTGACGTCTATGAACTAACCCTATTGGGAATTCGCTAAAAATGTGTTGATACGGACAATGAATTAATGAGAATAATGTTAAGGATCTGAAGGAATATGATCCTGTGGTACCAACAATGATATACATTTGTAAAGAATTAAAATAAAATATTTAGCTTGTTGGTTGCAAGGTGTCTGTGCTACTCATGTGTTAGAAGTTTTACAGCTGTGAACAGAATTTACAAGGAGAAGATGTGATGTATGTATATGATGACGTCTCTGTCTTAATTAACAGATACGTCGAGTTTTGATGTTGCAGATGGCGAAATTAGCATATAAGAATTTGAGAATATCACACGAAGACTAAAATGTTGTAAGCACCGGAAACAGATGGAGTTACGGTCACGCTTCTTCACAGAACCCATATACCTAAAGGGCTTCTTAGACTTATTTTGATTCGTTAATGGCGAACGAATCGAATTCCTTGTGCCGATATTTGTATCGTCACTCGAATGAATCGTATTCGCCTGTATCGATTCATACAAATATCGTATCGGATCAAGCAGGCCTGTGTCAAACTATCATTAATGCAGATAAAAATTAAAAGGCGAGTCTATGGATCATCCCTTTGGGTATATGTGTTCTGTGCTATGGATATTGTGGAAATATTAGGTATGCTTTTTTTTTTTCTGATGGACTTATTGCTGTTGACCTGGAATGGTCTTAACAGCGT
>DWAO01005916.1:0-11367 GCA_018230605.1 Heliconius congener
ACTGTAATTTAGAGTCAATGGTGATACCGAGAAACACCGTAGAATCGACAGGATCTACGGCTTCACCATTCAAGAGTACATCAGCTTTAAGAATTTATTACAGCTAAAACTATTTAAATATAATCATTTCTTTAAATGAAAATTTAACCTACATCGGATATCATATCAAATATTTTATTTTTAATGAACGTTAATATTTTACAATTAAGATGTCCATATATATTATAATAAGTAGTAGTAATAAGTGTACTTGTAGTTAATTCAAATAACAATTTTGTATTGAATTTGATGTTAACACCAACGAAACAATACGAAACCTGTTAAAAAATATATAAAATATAATATTATAGTATAAAAAATATATCACAGATGTCCGTGAAAGCCAGTCAAAAAAATATTAAATTCTTAATAAAAATTCAAAGAATAATGACTAATTACGTGTTGACTTACATCCCATTAATTGGTAGAAGTTTCGCCATTTATAAGATCCCTTAGGAAGTTTCCTCATTTCGGCACTTTAAGGCATTAGTTACAAGAACGCGGCGAGTCGAGTGTTGCCGGAATACGCCCCGCAAGCCTCCTAAAATCTTTTATCTTAAACATCTTTATGAAGGAAATCTTCGTGGGAATTCTGTTATAATTAAATTCCTCGTGACGTCGCCGAATTCGTGACAATGGAGGGTTTTTTTTATCGTAACGTGACATAGTCCACATTTCAATTGATTTTTTTTTCAGTTTCACGCTGTATCCCGCATGTAACAGGGTAGGCAGAGAGAACTCAGTGTTAAAGATCCACTCCGCACTTTCCGCCGAATACTGAAGGCATACGTGATGAGTAGCAGAGCTTAACATCGCATTTAACGTGGTTTTTGGAAGAAATCACGTGGTGTAACTCAACGTCACGCGTTGTTCAAGGAGACGACATTTTTTTAAATATAAATGTTCCCATAACGATTTTTTTTATTTAGACATTTCTTAACTATGCCACGATGGTGTCCTAATAGAATTCAAGCCACGATAACCGTCTTGTGATGCTTGTCACGAATGGCTGAGCTTTAAAACGCGTTATTTAAATTTTTGGCTTTGTCACCTTTACAGTTAATTTTTTCTGGAGGCATGGCGTGTTGAGTGGCAGAACTCAACGCCGTAAAGTCAGTATACGTAATTGAATGTAATGTCGTTTTTTAATCTGTACGTCAGCCAGTCGTGGCACACGGGCACAAGCGTGCGACTGTAAACGCGACTGTTGTGTGTTGAATTCTCGCTCTGGAGAATTAAGTATCTAATTATTTTCGTTTCACCACTTAACTCGCAATGTCTCTAGAATTCAGCGGAAAATGGGGAAAAAATGTCATAATGGAAAGGAATCGTCTTAAAACTAATTTCTGTGGTTCCCTCTGTCTGGGATACCGTGTAAAGCTAAAAAAACCATAATATCCTACACTTGCATTCTTTTATTTTATTTACATAAAAAAAGATAAATATATAACATATAACTACTAGTTAAATGTTTATATTAGGCATTTAAATTTGCAGAAGGTGCACACTACATCAAAATAACTTGACTTTAAGTAGCATTGCAGTATTCTTGAGGGTTACCACTATTATATTTATATATTTTCCTAATTACTATACATTTTAAAGTGAATTCTTCTTTTACTATTTATTTATTTTTCACTAGCTTTACCTGTGCTTTGCTCGCTTGATCAAATAGTATCTAACTAGTTAAGAGTTGTGATTTATCCATCCTGACGTCCAGAAACTTTCGATCTCTCGCATTTATGCACCAATTTCAATTAATAATTCGCTATAGGCCGTATATATATTGATATATTATTTCCTTTAATTTTCCCCAATAAATAGACTATTCAACACAAAAAGATTTTTTCAATTGGAACGAGTATATTTATAGTTCCTGAGAATAGTTCCTTTAATCGAATAACCTTTTCAGCTAATTTAAAAAATTAATCTGTAAACATATTTTCACAAAGTTGTGTTAACATTACAAAATGTAATGTAACAAATAATTTTGATAAATATATAATTATTCAACAGTAAATTTTTTCATGGGGATTAAAACTTTTTTCCAAATGTAATTATACTGTTCATCATAATCTATTATAATTTTTTCTTCACGCTGTATCCCGCACTTAGCGGTGTATTGAGAGGGAACTTGCAAATTTAATATTAAGACAATCTGTACTCCGAAACGCTACGTTAGTCAGTCAGTGGTGTCCTCTTCTTTTAATCCCGCCTTTTTCACTCTCTTCCCCTTTTTCCATTAGTCCTATTCCTCTCCCCTTGTAAGGAGTAAGGAGTATCTGTTTGTCTCTGTTGAGATAAACAGATACTCCTTACGTACGTAAGTAAGGAGTACCTGTCTGTCTCTGTTGAGACAGATAGATACTGGATACGGCTAGGACGTCGCCGCTAAACGATGCGCAGGCACAGCGCCCTACACCTGCGATAAATGAGCAAGGACCGTGTTAAGTACGGGTACGGCTTAAGACGCAAGCACTCAGACGGAACCTCCGCTTTGCAACGTAGAATATTGGCTCTCTAACCACCAGCACCTAAAGGCACTGATTGAGGGCGTTACTATAAACTTAATCAGTGCCTATGCTCCCCAGGCGGGATGTAGCGTGGCCGAAAAGGAGTCATTCTGGGAGCAGTATGAAGAGGTTCTACTTACTGTACTGTCTATCGAATTAATCTTACTTAAGCGTTCATGTCGATAAGACTGTGGAGCCGTATAAACGTTTCACAGGGTTTTGGACACGGTCTTCGCAATGCGGAGGAATAAAATAAAATTCTGAGAACCTGTATTGCGTATGATCTGAATCTGCGTGAATTTGTTCTTCCAAAAGAATCTTCAGCACCTTATCACGTATAAAAGCCGGTTCTACTCAACTCAAATTGACTACTTATTAACCAGGCGGTGTCATATGGGCATGGCAAATAACTGTAAGGTTAATTCCAAGTGAAAGCCTGACGGCCCAACATCGTTTTGTTATCATGGACTTTAAAGTCACTCCGAAGAAGACAGTATCCTTTGAAGAAGAGAAACGTAGGCCTTGGATCAAATGGTGGTTGATGCAGACAGATGTGACTTCATGGCAGACGTAAAAAGCCATAATCTTTGAAAGATTATAAAGTACTAACACCGAGACTGCTCAGAATACTTCGGATCGAGCTCAGCCGGCAATAATTGCGGCGGGCTGGCGAGTTCTTGGCGTTTCTAATACTATCTCTGGGTATCGATATGAAATTCAGCCAGAATCGTACAATATGGACAACATTTTCGCCCTCAGGACTTTGATGGAGACATACAAAGAAAAAAGGAGAACTGTGCAAGTGGCCTTTTTATGTCTGCAGAAGGCCTTTAATTGTGTGCCTCGTCAGTGTATCTGGTTTGGCTCTATGGATCATTGCAAGCCTATACTGAGAGTATCAGAGACATGTATCACGATTCCGCATCTATTTAGTTAGGTTCTGTTGGCAACACTAAACCCTTCCAGATTACAGTAGGGGCTCAAGAGGGCTCGGCTCTTAGTCTGTTCTTATTTAATGTATTGCTCGATACTGTCTGGGATCACATCCAAGACCAGCTATCATGACTAATGATGTATACTGTTGACATAGCACTCATTGACGAGAACCAAGTGATGCTGGAGTGTAAAGTGAACCTCTGGAAGGGTACGCTTGAGAACGATAGTCTTAAACTAAATGTGTCGAAGACCGAGTACATGGCCTGCGGCAGCCCGGACTCGGACACTATATTAAACAGCCTTTAAGTCAGAAAAATTCAGGTACCTTCGATCCGTTATGCACGAGTCTGGAGACATCGATCAAGATGTCTATTGCAAGATAAGCGCTGCCTAGTCCAAATGGTGAGAGGTCACTGATGTGGTCTGCGATTGCAGTATACCGCTCAAACGCAAGAGTGATATACAAGAGCATAATCAGACTGGTTCTTTTATACGGTAGCAAATTCTGGCCTACTATATCGACACACTCAAGAGCTTCTCGGCACACGAGGAGGAGGAGAGGTGAATGTGTAGCGTAACGTGGTCTGACCGCATACGTAACATAAGAGCGTCGTCTGATATGATTTTGGCCACGTTACATGTCGGCCTAAGAACAATGTCGGATGCAAGTGTCTTGCTATATCAGTCCCTGGAGTGTGACCTCTCGGACGACCAAGAAAGCGCTGGTTGGATGGCGTTATGCAGGACATGAGAGCCAATGGTCTTATCACCGAGGACGCTAAAGACCATGCAAATTGGAGTAGGTTGAGTTGCTAGCAAAAGCCTGGATTAATGCCAGAAATAAGAGGAAGACATCCGTACTCCGATAGTGGGGAACGGAATTGTCTTAACAGGAATTAAGTTTCTGACTTTGCGCTAAATTCTTGAGGCATTGCTTGTTGGGCGCCGGAACTCAACCCCACACTTTGCATCGTTATCAGAGCGAGAAAATAAAAATATTCAATATTGCATTCTTCCGAATGGGAATCAAATAAACTGTTTGTCATTGTTGAGGTTAAGGCCAACCTCAGTGGGGCCAGGGCACAAGCGTGTGACTGTAAGCGCTACTGTTTGTGGGTGTACGCTCTGATGTCAAAGGAAAGCGCGACGTTGAGGTCCGCCTCTCTACACGCAATGCCACCAGAATTCGGCGGAAAATGGAGATAGGAGTGTCTTAACAATAGGTTCCTTCTGGCTACTCTACTGTGTGTGAGATACAGCGTGAAGCTGATTTATTATTATTGTATTAAAAACATTGACCCGAAAATTCTTACCCAATATTATGTAGTGCATTAACCTGATTATTTCTATATATATTATTTTCCTCGACAACCCCTAACCGCTAATGCACTAGAAGTCACTATAAAAATGTAATTACCTCCTCCGACCTTTCCACTCCCGATGACAGTAAACTTTTATAGCTCATAAAAATTATGTTCAGCGTTAATCGATGTTGTGCGACTTTTTAAAATATATTTGTAAATTATGTATAATAAATAGTGTGTGACTGTAAACGTTGTTTCGAGGTTTCGAGGGTTGTGGGTTCGATCCCTCGTTATAAGATGAGTATAAATCAAGTACCGACCAATCGACTAAGGTATGTCTACTATACGCAGAAGCAAAAACAGAATAATTTGTTGTTTCTAGAAAAATATACTGGAAACAAAGGTAAAAAAAACATCAAATCACGAGAAAATCTACTGAAAAATTACTCAAATTTCGCTTAATGCTAAATACAGAAATCGTGGGTTGTGTGGGAGAACACATCGTCGCATTTCATCTGATCAGATAAAAAAATATATACATCAAATAGTAATTGAGGCTCGTTGCGACGCAGCGGCACAATATAGGATCGGTTATGGGTTCAACTGCCACTCAGGGAATGTTTTTTTTTCATCAAGCGCGATGTTGAGTTTTTCCAAGTACCACAAAAAGTCTGGCACAGAGATGAGAGATATAGCGTGAAGCTAGAAACATTTTTAGGGCTCAGTAATGAGACTGGAACCCACGACCTAAACGATTATTACTGCACAGCGATGTAATCTAAATGATGTAGTCTGTATTATAAATATAATAAATTATTTTCTTTTATAAGAACATACAATCCGTGATCTAAGACACACTTGGTCTACATTTTTACTTAAGTAAATAACTTGGAGGCTACTATTGAATCAGGGCACGCTGTCAATAAAGTGGCAAGTGCAAATTTACTTTTCGCGGCAACGCCCTATGGCCTCGGACAATCGATATGGGGCTGAAGGAAAATAAAGAGAATCATATAGAAACTATTTGTATTCAAGTTTCTATACGGTATTAAAATGTACTCGTACATAATTAAAAAAATCAAGTATGAAACGTGAATGGTTTCAGAACATAATACACAAATAAGAATTTTAAACGCAATTCTCAGGTAAACTGAAGACTATCAGAAAAAAATACTCGGATACCTCGCGTTTATATGATATTATATAAATGCGTATTGAATATTGGAGTTCAATCTTTTTTCACCCGAGCAGAAAAGTCTTATTGGTTTTTTGTGTAGCAATAAAATTATATTTATTTCAAATTAAACATAACTATAAATTTGCTAATAGCGCTTTAATACTTATGTTTGGAACATTAAAATCTGAACGTATACCTAAACTTATTTAATAGTCTAACTTTATTAATATATAGTTTAAGCTATTATTATAAAGTTACATTAATAATATAACATTTATTTACATTTATATTTTCATTTCTTCGCTCTGGTGTCGAGACAAAGCGCGGCGTTGAGTTCCGCCACTCAACTCGCAATGCCTCTAGAACTCGGCGGAAAGCGGAGAACGGAGTATCTTAACACTAGGTTCACACCCTCTGCCTACCCTGCTGTGTACGGGATATAGCGTGAAGCAATTTTTTTTAATAATATAAGAAGATGACCCTACCTGAAATTAATGATCCTTTACCAGACACTTATAATGTTTTTAACTCTCTGCCAGATATCTCCAAACGCTAATAAATTACAAGTGCCTGCAACTGTAATACCTATAGCAAATTATTATTATTATATATAACACAAGTTATTATATAACTTTTTGTTTGCTATAGGTGATCAGTATTTGCTCCTAATATGTTCTTTGCATGTAGCCAATAAATGTAATTTATTATTATTTCCAATAAAATATGTAAACATTGAAGTTTTTAATTTAACGAAAGTTAGGTACTATTTACTTATTTTTATATTTACTACTATTAGCCTAATAATGTCAAAGTAACTCAAACTCCAAACTCCATATTCCCTAACAGTGTTGAGTGTACGTGCACAAGAACTTTCAGATTTTATAACCTAACGCTCTGGTTCTCTACCAGTGATCCACGAACCAACCAGTGGTCCGCAGAAGCCCAAATATGGTCCGCAAACGATCTTAATTTTATGACTGAGGATGGTGAGGCAAAGTTTCTGTTTAATTATCACATATAAATTTTATTATATCTACATGCATAGTGGTGCTATCAAGAATGATATAAAAGTCTCTTAACCATAAACAATTCCTAGCTTTATTACTTTATACTTTAATTATAAGTTTTTTTATCTATAATTTGTTTATGCTTAAAGAATAAAATGTCACATTAGATATCTGTCAAAGCAATTGTGTACGTCACTTTCACTATCAATTCTTGTTTAGTTATTTGGTATTCTACGTATTTTTGTTAATTTAACGTAATAATTAAATTCTGATTATCCGCAGTTTTATTTAATTGTGATCAAAATGGCCAGCATACCGCTAATGTATGCTCAGGAGGATTGCGAGTTGGGAGGAAAAGAGAGTAATATGGAGGTATTATATTGTTTTTCACTTCAATGTATATGGTGCAATTTATCATGGCCTTCATTTTATTTAAAGTAGGTTTTTGTTTTATCTTTTATAAATATAACTATCATAACAAGATACGTTATGTATTTGTGATGGAGACAAATTAAGTAATATATGTATTTACTATTTATCTACATTTAAATTTATAATCAATGTTAACCGCAATTCATTACTTCCGTCTATTCAGATGATAAGATTTATCATATCTATCTATATGAGTCAATATATCTTTCTCAAATTTTAAAGAAACTTGTGGATCTTTTGTATATTAAATAATACCTTAAGTCTGTTTTAAAATTTAAATAATTTCAATTAGCACAAACAAATAATATCTTTGAAAAAACAATTCCATTCTGAGTTTCATTTGGGCAAAGAGAATTAGCTTAAATTAACAGTTAAAATATTTGTTTTAGGATGATTTTGCATACAGGAATAATGTTATGAATGCAGATAAAGAGATTCGCTTGGCTTTCATCAGAAAGGTGTATGGATTACTGAGTGTGCAACTCCTGGCTACTGTTGCAATAGCCAGTGTATTTATGCTTGTGAAGCCCGTCCAAGGGTTCATACATTCAAAGTAAGAAATATTGTGAATATGACGTATTCATAGAAAAAAGTTACAAATTCAGCTTTACTTTTGTAAAGAGAGAAAACCTGGTGTTAAGACTCTTTATTCTTCAATTTCTGTCTAAATCAGAGGTACCATGTTGAGGAAACAATTAATTTTTTACTTTTTATGCTCTGTTGTAATAATTTCTTATACTTATAAATATTGTATAATGACATGAATTATGCAATAAAATACTGGGAATTACATAGAAACCACATTTCAAAACATAATTAACATTAGCACATTGTGGCTTGATTATTTGTAAAAATATATTATACATATTTTATGGTTGATGTTAATAATTTTAAAAGTGATACAATAAATGAAGCTATCTAATATGCTTGTGAATATCATGCTATAAATGAGATAGGTTGTGGGTTTGATTCCCATTCAAGGATATGAAATATTTAATATTTTCATTTCATTATTCCATTTTTGAGTCAAACACTGTGTTCTGCCACTCAACATGCAATGCCTTCAAAATTTGGCACGAAAGAAGGAGAGCAGAGTGTCTTACCACTGGTCTCCGTCTGCCTAACCTGCTAGGTGCCAGGGGCGGCTACAGTGTGAAACTGAAAAAAATATATAGTCCTATTTTTAATGTTTTAGTGACTGGTTGGTCTTCATAGCATTTATAGTGAGCATGGTCACTCTCTTTGCTCTGATCATTAAGAGACGGGACCATCCTACTAACTTGTACCTTTTGGCCGCATTTGTAAGTATAATATTATTTGTGTATTACTTGAATAGGGAAAAACCATTTAGTATGCGGAAAATCTGTATTTGTGATTCATGATATGCATTCTTGTATTACTACAAGGCTTATACATATCGTATATTACAAATTAACTGTGTATCACTTAATTTTTTTTTAAGCTTCTCACTGTATCCTGCATATAGCAGGGAAGACAGAGAACCTAATGTTAAGACACTATTTTCCCCACCTTCCACCGATTTTTCTCTCAACATAATGACCATTTAAGACATTGCATATTAGTAACGGAACTCAACACTGTATAACCATTTGATATAAATAGAAATAATTAAAACAGAATCCTTCACAACCATTTTATTAATAGCTCCACTATCCCATTGACCAAAATTAATTATGTATATTTTTGTTCACAGACTGCAGTTCAAGCGTTCACTGTAGGAGTTGTTGTGTCGTATTGTGACAAGTTGGTTGTGTTGCAAGCGTTAGCTCTGACCTTTGCCGTTGTACTGTCTCTTACGTTGTACACATTGAATACTAAACGTGATTTCTCGTTTGTTGGATATGGGTAAGTTTTATGTTCTTATTGTATAAAAAAGAAACATTTTGACAAGTTTCACAAGGGTGTGACTGACTGTAAATACGACGGTTGTGGGTTCGATTTCCACTCAAGGGAGGAAAATGAATGATTTTACATTTTCATTACTTCGTTCTTGGAACATGGCAAAGTGTGGCGTTGAGTTCTGCTACTCATCTTTGAATAGGGAAATTGGAGAACGGAGCATTTGATATTAGCCTCGCTCTTCCTACCCTGTTTAATGTGGGATACAGTGTGATAGATGGATGGATAAATAAAACACAATGCCTAATAAATACTACATATTGTTTAAAATTCCAGACTCATCGCCGGCCTCAGTGTCCTCATAGTGGGTGGCATAATCCAAATATTCGTGCAAAGCTCAGCGTTTGAAGTGGCATTGTCATTCGTGGGCGCCATATTCTTCGGTTTCTTCTTAATTTTTGACACACAACAGATGATGACAACACTCTCCCCAGAAGAGTACATTTTAGCTACAATCAACTTATATATGGATATATTGAACTTATTCTTATATATTTTACGCATTTTGAACGAATTAAACAGGAATTAAGTTGCCAGCACAAAAAAAATGTTAATTCGAAATTATAAAAGTAGTAGTTTTTCTTCAAAGTGTGGCAACACTGACACGGCAAATCTTTATAGCACATTGATTGTATTGTTTTCAATAGATTTATATGTATTTTGAAAGTGTTTTGTTTTATTTCAAAGTTATTTGTCATTTGTGATATTACTATTTAAATATTAAAAATTATGATGTTTGTTTGACTATGTATTATTTGACAGTATTATAAATGAAATGGTCCTCTATAATAAATGTTCTTATAATATCTCTTTGATATATCTCTATCGTACTTAAAAGTCACCTCTTAATGTTATGTACACAACTTTTTCTTACTTTAACTATTATTTTATTTAATTAAACTAATTTAAAAAAAATATTTTAGTTCAAATTAAAAATCTTTTCCCTACTTATAATCGAGGAAAAAGAAAACAATGACACAAACCATTCCTTGCACATCGTGTGATAAAAAACGTTTTATTATTAGCCTCAATTTTTATTATCGATTTTAGCTTAAAATAAAGCTTGCTACACTATTGTATTCTTGTAGTGCCTTTATTTGTTGACGTTTGTAAATATGGTTTATAAATTCTATTTATTTATTCAAAATTGCGTTTGATTTCTCTATACTTACATACCCTGTATTATAGCAATTAAGAGTTAAGAATTGCATTTGGAAAATATCATATTTTTGGGATAAAATATGGCTGCCACATTATATGAGGATACAAACGCGACGGCAATGGGTTTGATTCCCACTCGGAGAAATGAAATATTTAATATTCTCATTTTCACTCCGGTAATAATGCATCCTGCATTATATATATAAATAAATCCAGTTTTAGTCATTTAATAATAATGAAATTATATTATTTTATTACTAATTTAAAAACAAATAAAACGAACAAGCAATTACGAAACAACTGTATTTACTAAAATGAAATTACATTAAAGTGAAAAATATATACATTGAAACAAAATGAATTTACAGATGACATGATACTATACATTTATTAAATACAAATAACCATAGATTTAAAATTTTCAAATTATGCATTTTAGATCTACTGTCAAGGCTTATTCCTTTTTTTTATTATACAAAATCACACATACACACAATTCATATAGCAAAAAAATTTAAAAATTTATTTGTATGGTCCCATACATATACAAATGATTATTTGTTGTAATAACAACGACACTTTTGAGCTTTGTATAAAAAAGCCAGTTTACACATTTTATCGAAATCTTTGGGAAAAAGGGCGGATACCGAAGTAATTCATTCGCTCGAGTAGGAAACGTACCCACAACTGCCACGCTTAATATTATGAATTTATGAAATGCATGGATATAATAAACAATATTATTAAGCATAATTAAATTATATTTTTTAAGAAAAAAAAAACCTAAGGGCAAGAGACTCCATTCTACTATTGTCGGTGGTACTGAATAATATATATATATATATATATATATATATATATATATATATATATATATA
>DWAO01005917.1:0-11366 GCA_018230605.1 Heliconius congener
CGTGCAACCCCAGAGGAGCTACAGGTGCGTTGCCGGCCTTTAAGGTGGGTTGGGTAGATGGCTGCGCAGAGTCGATTTTAAGATTTTTCTTATTTTAGATTATTTTCGAAGGCATATCCTAATTTCAAGGCATCATACTATATACAATAAAATATATGTTCATAAAAATAAAGACTATTAGGTATTTATGTTTTACAAATACTCACCGACACTCTGTCCATTCACAGTTCTAGTCAATCTTCCATTGTTGCTAATAACCACATCACTTCTGTTAATTCGAGCTGAGAGTCCAAACACATTTGTATCAACGACTTGGAATGTATTACTAACTTGAGAATATTCGGAGCTTATGCATGTTCCCCTGTCTTCGTTAGTCGGATAGCTTTCTATTTCGTGCCACCAGCCTAGGAACTGAAAGTTAAAGTAAATATTTAGTTCTATTAAAATGACAAAATATATATACAGCCTTTTTTTCTGAGTGACTGACTCAAAGACCAAAATATAGCCAGAAAACTAAGTACGAGATATACAAATCAAAAATTTTTAGAGGAAAATTAAGATAGGGTTTTACTTTTTCCTCTCAATATATAAATTAGTTTTATAGTGACTGCCACATGCAGTCGATTAAATAATATTTTTTTATTTATATTTATTTTAATTATACCTACCCTTTGCGCATCAAATCCTTGTACACTCTGAATATTATCACATTGTCCTCTAAATCTTGGCGATTCGTTCTTATTGACCTCTGGTACGTAAAAGCAAGCTTCACGGCTTTGATTTGCTGGTTTGTAGAACTTTTCGTTGAGGCCTTGGGTATTTGATATGATAGAGTCGATGATGGGGACCGCTTGAGGCGACAGCGTTGTACTACGGGATAACTTCCAGCTGCTCACTGCGATTTTATTAACAATATATATAATTAGGAATTTACTTTTTCATTGTAACTTCTTGGTGGTATTAATAATATATCTTTGTTTTTTTTTAATAATATTATTTGAGTCCCTTTGATTAATTTAAATATACAGTGAAAAATGTTATCTTAATAAAATAAAAGTATTAAATTTAAAAACATGCTATTTTCTAGCTGAAGACTGTTGACAAATATTTTCTAAATTACTCATGCATAATAAGAAAAAAAGATTTTTTTAATATATTATATGAACAATGAATATATAATATATAGTTTACTTTACCTAGTCTATTTCCACTGGGAAGGTTTCTACAACTGTAGACTAGCGAGAAGCTTGTGTAGTCTGTTTCAAGCACATAGTAATTGACCACGCTTGTAACTGAAAAAATAATTAAATATTAATACAGTTGTTTATAAACATAAAATTTCTTTTATCTTCACGCTGTATCCCGTATATAGTAGGATAGACAAAGAGAACATAAGTGTACCAAAGCGAGGAAATGAAAATTGCCTCAAAAGGAAATCGCACTTACAACAATCGTGTTTATGATCAGATACTATGCGATGAACGAATTGTTCAATTATTCAAATATTACAGAAGAATTTTCGAAAACATTTTAAAATATACTGCATCTTACTACAATGTTACCATAACCATTTCTCACAAATAAATATTTTCTGGGACTTTAGCTTTGAACAGATATGTTCGTGTAAATGTTGTTTTAATTATTCAGGGCAATTTTGTTTTTGTAAAATTTGTGGGTTAGACACAAGACTATTCTGGGGTGCGTAAGGACCACTCGACCATTCCAATTCCTATTCAGATGTTGGAGAGCAAGAAAACTCAGTACTCGTTAATTCTGTGATCTCAGTAAATAGATTAAAAATCCATTTTAACGTAGAAATCATATTTTATCTCACATTTAGTGGAATAATAATGCAGAAGGAAGTTAATTTTGAAAAACTCCGTTGCTCACTTATTGAATAAAGAAAAAAAACAAAACAACTAACCTCCATTTTGCAAAACGAATGTAACTTCCAAAAGTCCGCTACCATCATTAGACGCGACTACAGCAGTGGCGTATTGTACGGCAAGTTCTCGGTTAATCACTTGTGTATTAAGTACGGTGACGCTACTGCTAACGTTTGACGCGCTGTATTGTGCGCGTGGGCATTCGCCAGATTGGAACGGTTGTGGGTAGCTTGCGATTTCATACCATTTGCCGAGATACTGCAAATATATTGATGTCGTTAGTAATTTTTTGATGTAGTTTGTTAAATATATTTTTTTTATTATTTTATTTGATAAGTAATTTCTAGAACATTCTTACTGAAACCGTTCATAAGCTTCATACACTTCCCCCAATACCCACTTTTGTGCAATTTTCGAGACGAGTGTTGAGTGATCTCGCTCAACGCTGTGATTTGTTTTATTATCAGAACGAAGAAATAAAAATAATTTATTCCTCCAACTGCCATCTTGATGGAAAAAATGGCAAATATTTTTGATTTTCAAAGAATTATGTAGTTTTTGTAGTTTTAAGCTTGATAAGACTTATGTTTGGATCAATTTGTGTTACGGATGGGAATCAAACCCACTACAATTTGATATAGTTTCTTGTACTACTGTTTTACCTTTATGCCATAGAATTCACCCGTAATTACATCATATGAATGAAGACCAGAAAATTCTACTTACATCCTGAACGCTAAAGTTGACTTTAGCTCTAATACTTTCATCACAAGGACCAATCAGTTCTATTTGATCAGGTAATTCCGTATATTCGGGGTAGTGGAAACAGCCAGTTGTATTTTGATCGGTTGTTTCATAATAGCCCTGGAACAGGTCGCGTGTCCTATTCACGACGTCCACTATACGATTCTCAGCATTTTCTGACAGTCCCTGTTGAGACCTGCTTAGTTTCCAGCTGTATACTGTGTAGGAAAATGTATTTTTATGAAAAAATATAAATATAGTCTTATTTCAGTGCAAGCACGACGATTGTGGATTCGGTTGCCATTCGGGTAAATGCAGGATTATTTATTAATATTTTAATTTCTTTGGCGACAAGGCTAACGCGGCGTTTGAGTTCAACACGAATTGCCACTGCACTATATTCCCCCTTCTACACTTTTATGTGCGAGCTAAAAAGTCTTCTTTGACCATAATTACAGAGGGGAGGAATAAGAAATAAATTATTTTCAATTTAACTAAATTAAAAAACAGTTAATTGGATACTAAATTTGTATTTAATGTAAATGTTTCTTACCTTGTTTAGATGAACTGTTGAAGTTGACACAACTGTACAATAAGGCGAAATCATTGTAGTCAACATCCAAAACGTAGAAAGTTGTTGCAAAGTTCACTGTAAATTAAAACAACATAAGTTCTGCTACTCAACACGTAATATCTCGAATTCAATGTAAATAAGTATGTACTCTGTGCATACACTTTTCGCTTTTTTAATTAATATAAATTTAAAGAATATTAGGATTAAAAAATATAATATTTTCAGATAATTCACCCACGACCACCTGCATCTTAGTACACCCTCAACTACTGATTTTAATTAACGCTTTACTCACATTATTCTGATATCGAAATTTCCACTTCACGTAGTTAAACACTAATTAACGACTCTGAGTGCGTTTGTTTATTGTTATATTTTAAGCATATTTACCAATACATATATTATTTATCATACCTCCTTGCCCGGTTAGATTGACATTTAATATTCCCTGTCCCGTTTCAACGGGAGTGGCAGGACCGATCAAAGTAATCTGCCTTTCGTTAAAGACAATGTTTTTGCTCATCGTGAATTGTTGATTATTGACTTCAAATTGTGCGGAAACACACTCTCCTTCCTGCAACTCTGAGGGGTAGCGAGAGATTTCGTACCACGGGCCGGAGAACTGAAATACATTAATAAATAATGAAATAATATAATATTACAGAGGAAATTAGCATCGAACAGAGTTTTTTATTAAAAAAAAACATTCAGGAGCTTTTGGAATTCCAGGCACTTATTTAGTGCTGTGTAATTTTCGAATATTATAGACACTCCATTCACCAAGTGGGCATTAGACTGTCTTAACTTTTGGGGAATGGAGAGCAGAACATATAAATAAAATAAAATTTCAAAACTAACCAAACTGGCATTGAAGTTGTTGACAACGGATAAGCTGCTAAAATCGCACTGTCCGTTTTGTATGACGGGACCGCCGTTATTATTAGGATAGTAGAAGCAATTCTCATCGCTATGTCCTCTTTCAACGTAGTAGTCTTGGCGGAGGACTGGGATAGAGTTCATCACGGTATTGATGGTGGTTGCTGCGGCAGGAGCGAGAGATCTCTGCCTGCTGAGCTTCCAGCTTCCGACTGTTTGAGAGAAAAAAATATATGATGCTAAGTATATGTAGCAATATTTTTTTGTTTGTTTATATGTAAAAGTGAATAATTGTGATTAGTCCTATATTATATGAAAACTAATGATTCTTAGCAAAAGTTGGTTAACATTTAAATTTCCAAGATATTTAGTGTAAGATTCCAAGATATTTAGTGTAAGGCCTTTTGACACGACTGTTTCGGATTCGATGCTAACTCAGAGGCACAATTATAATTAAATTATTTTCTTTTCCCCGTTCTGGTAGACAAAACGCAGCGTTGAGTTTCGCCATTCACTCCATTCTTTTTCCAGTCATTCCACTCACACGTAATGTCTATAAAAAATTGAGTCGAAAGTGGGAAATAGAGTGTCAAGTATCAAGGTTTTCTCAGCCTACTGACGAAAAGCGTAAAAAAGTTTTCATTAGTCTGGGGACAAAATCTTAACTAATACCAACGGTAGGTATGTTCTATAGCTTTATATTGTATTGATCATGGTTCCTCTGCAAAAGAATTTTAAACAATCGTATTTGCTAATTTCCTAAAGATTTCGATATTATTTAAAAAAAAAACAAATAAGGAGAAAGAAGTGACTGCAAGTATCTCTATTTAAACACATAAAAACAGAGGTAACACAAAATATATTATATGTATATTTCCAATAAAATACTTACTTCTATAATATTCTTCGTCGATATTACTGCAAGAGTACACGAGTGCGTAGTTCACGTAGTCAGTGGACAGAACCCAGTATGGTGAGCTTGTTGTCACTGAAAGTATTAGGCGTAGCGTTATTTTATATGAAATTATTGAAGCCATCGCGGTGCATTACGGACAGCGGACTTTAATCTCGAAATTTGTGGGTTCAATCTCCTTGAAGACTAATGATTTAATTTAAGTTATTTTTCTTTCTCCCTACTGGTAGACAATGCATGGCGGCGTTGAGTTCCGTCACTCAAAAAGGAAAGTCAAAAAATTGGACGAAGAGGAGAGTCTTAAAAATAGATTCCCCTTGCCTTTTGTTCTCTCTGCTATGGGCAAAAACGTGAAGCTGCTTCATTATTATATTTATTTCTTGTATTTTTTAATTCATAGATTTAAAAAATTAAATTTATTTTGATATATTACAAGAATATACTATATTACAAATAAATCTTATGCCCAAACACAATGAAATGATTTATTACTAAAAAAACACTAAGTTACTCCTATTACCTCACATGACCTATCTCAATCTCAATATAAAAAATAAGCGTAAATACCAAATTATATAAACAAACTTACAATTAGTACCAGCGATTGGGAACGAGACACTCAGTTTAGCTTCACTAGCATTTCCTGCGAAGACAGCTACACCATTTATAGTGTCCAACTGTTGTCCCACGACTTGGGTGTTGTAGACGTCCACTACTGATCCTAGAGTGTAGGTCGCGGTCGGGCACGTGCCGTCTTGGAACCGGACTGGATAGCTTTCTATATCGTACCAGGTGTTCATGTACTGGATATAAAAATTAAAAAAGGGTAATTAGTTTAATTATTTGGAGTTCTGAAGAAAGAAGTCTATAAAAAGGTGAAGTTAAAAATATTGTTTTGCACTAAACGATATTGTAGATGTGAAGAAATAATTTATTGTTTTGCAACCGTAAATGCGACACGAAAAGTCAATAAAAAAAGTAATATAATTAAAAAATTACACAGATAATTAAAACTAAAATTAGTTATATGCGTGTACAGTTATCGTGGATAATTGCGGGTTCAACTTTGAACCTTGATTTAACATTTTTATTTAACATTTAAAAAAAAATACAAAATTTTCTTGTTTTGGGAATATTAATATACAAGTTTACATGTTATACTCACAGCTGTGGCATTGAAATTCGTAACAACAGGGATGTTCCCATCGCACTGCCCTCTAAACACCACGGGACTGCCATCCGCCTTAGGATAGTAGAAGCATGCACTCTCTGAATGTTCTACACTGGAGTAGTACCGTTGGTTGAGGACATTGATGGAATTGATGACGCGATTGATTTCAGTTGTCGCGTTCGCGGACAGATCTCTAGTCCGACTCAGCTTCCATGAGTATACTTGAATTAGAAAAATAATAACATATAAATATTGGCTTTATTCTGAATCTTTTTAGAGGCTCATTATTGCTTTAATGCTATGAAAGAACATAGTGAAGTCATATAAAATTAGATTTGTTGGAATTCTCATTTGCTCAAATAAAACTTGTTGAAACGGAAATATTTTTAATATAAAATGTATTTTCTTGTGAAAAGTTTCATATATTCATTGATATTCATTACCAACTACAACCATCACCAAGTATCCCTTACCTCGACGTTGTGTGGTACCAACGTTACGGCAACTGTAGACCAAAGCGTATGAATTGTAGTCTGTGCTTAGCACCCAATAATCAGAGGGTCCGGGAGCTGGAAAGAAAATTATTGAACATAAAGTACCAATGCAAAGGTATTTTTTATACGAGTAGAATTAGAATTCGAACTAGAATTAATAGATAAAATTTAATGTCAAAACATGACATTTTATTCTCTGTTTTCTGCTATTATTTTAGGAGATTAGGGATAGGGAATATATTGTAAATCAAATAATCTAACTATATAATATACTTTAGAAGAAGGTCTTACAATTGGGGAAGTGGACTAGTAGCTTGGCACTTCCATCAGTACTTGCAAGGGTGGCGTTCCCATTGATAACATCGAGGGTTCGATTGATTACTTGAGTATTGACGACGTCCACGACGCCCTCGGAGAGAGTGTATGTTGCGTCTGAACAACTTGCATTGGCGTTTTGGAAATCTGATGCGTAGCTCTCGATCATACGCCATCGTCCAGAATACTGTTATGACAAATATTATTATTAGGTACGTATATTTTAATATGTATATTGTTTAATATATCTAATTTATATATTGTATTAAAAGTATTTTTTACATGTTATTTGAACAGTTATTTAGTAACAGTAATAACAATGTGTGTCACAAGACAAAGATTTTAGATGTATTTTTTAAAATATACTTTACATATATGGAAATCTACACTATTTTAGCTATGATAAGCATTAATATTAGAAAATAAAGTTAGAGCGCGCCAGATTATTTTAATTCTGAACATGGTTTTTATATTTTGATGGAATTAAATTAACCTTTTCCTATAAATAATAAGAATATTTTAAAAGACATGTAAGGCGTTGACAGTAAATAAAGTAAAAGTAGTATTCCGCAACTGTATCTTTTGGAGAAAAAAAAGAGCATAATAAAGCTTGACTTACAGCAACAGCGTTAAAGTTCTGTACAACTGGTATATTGACATCACACTGTCCCGGGAACAATACTGGCTGTCCTGGACTCACATCCGGTAAGTAGAAGCATGCAGCATCGGATTGGTTAATGTTTTCATAATATTTATTGTCGAGTACGTTAATTTCTGATATCTTGTTGTTGATTACGTTGTTACCAGCTAATGATAGTAGCTTCGATCTGCTGAGCTTCCAGCTGTACACTAGAATTTTGAAAAAGGTGTGCTAAAATTTCTGCATTCAAGAGGCCAGTCGTGGCGCATGGGCACAAATTGTGACTGTAAAACCAACTGGTTGTGAGTTCGATGCCCATTCGAGGAGATGAAATTTCTTCGCTCTGGTGTCGAGGCATAGCGCGGCGTTGAGTTCTGCCACTCAAAACGCAATGCCTCCAGAATCCGGCAGAAAGTGGGGAATGGAGTGTCTTAATACTAGGTTCCCTCTGCCTACCCTGCTCTGTGTGAGATACAGCATGAAGCTGATTTATTATTTGTATATTTATAAATCACTTACATATTACTCTCATTTTTTATAGCATTTAGCAAATATTTGGGAAATGATAAAATTGTAAATATGATGATGATTATCACCATTTTACCGTCACCTGTCACTCGTCTCCGTCATCTTATAAGCTTAAATAGGTCGGCAGCATTTCCAATGCCCATATTACGATTCTACAAAATATAATTATGACTTTTAATTTCGTTTTATTTTACCTGTTCTAGAGTTTTGATCACGGTTAACGCAACTGTAGGCAAGAGCGTAGTCTGTATAGTCCGTGCTTAAAATCCAGAATGGAATAACGATATCTGCAAATGAATAAAATTGATCTTATAATTGTAAAAGTTACAATTTTTATGGTCTGAAAATGTCAATTATTTATTGTTCATTTGATGTATAGTAATAATAGCAGCATAAAGCTAACTATAGCAAATATTTAATATAAGCTCTGCACGGTTATAAGAGGTAACCTCATTTACAGTCATTACGCGTTTTCCAATAAAATTAAGAAATTAAATTAAAAAATTAAGAATTAAATGAATTGAGGCTGAAATACGTGTATTATTTTATTTCTTACATGAAATTAAGCTATAAATTTTGAGACTTACTTGAACCACTTAAAGTGATGTTCAATTTTCCACTAGAGTCCTGAGCTGTGGCGAATGTGACTCTGCTACTCGATATATTCTTAAGTTGGTTGATAACGTTTGAAGAGACTAGGTCCAGGATATTGGTTGTGTTAAGGGAGTAGTCATGGTTAATACATTGACCAGTTTGCTGATCTTTTGGATATGCTGAAATTTCATGCCAAATGCCTTGGAACTGTAAATGGTAAATAGAAATAATTTTTAATTAGATTTAATGTTTACAATGTTTTCATTATATTTGTATTTAATTAATTGAACTTTCTTAACTATTGTTCTGTTTTCTCTGCGTATAAAAAAACTAAACGGTGTTTAACGTTGTGATTTGATAAACCAAGCGTTCATCGTTAAGAAGCGATTTTGTTTTATATTATGTATAAATGAATATGTTACATATATTTATGACCAAACTTACAGCTGTCATATTGAAGTTAGACACCGCCTGTATACTTTGGTCACATTGTCCAGGGAACACAACCGGCACTCCAAGTTGAGGTTCAGGAAGGTAGAAACATCCTGCATCGCTTTGGTCTGTATTAACATAGTATCTGTCTTCCAAAACTTGTACATTATTTATTATGTTATTGATAGGCGCAAGCGCACTTGAAGCTAATTGTTTTGATCTGCTGAGTTTCCAAGATGTAACTGTGAAAGAATTTGTTAGTTCATATAATATGATTAATAATTATTGCTGTTATTTATTCTTATCAACTGAGAATTGTATGCCATGAAGTTCGTCGTAGCGCAGATGGCCCGTGTCCGACTGTAAATGCGATGGTTGTGGTTTCAATCGTCGTTCGGGTAAATAAATTATTTTCATATCTTCGCTCTGGCCAGACAGAGGGCCACGTTGAGTTCTGTCAGTCAATATCCTTATCTTAACACTTGTCTTTCTTCTTAAAATGTTATATGTAGGATAAAGCGTGAAGCTGATGAATAACCAATAACTTTATATTTTTTATCTTTCTGAATTTCTTGCGTCAAACAAGTTAGGAAGATTGTCAAGGCATTCCGTCAATAATTATCTGCTTATAACACGGTAAGTGGGAATACTCATTGTGATGGTTAATCAAACAAATATAGAAAGCAAATAATTCAAAAGAGTAAAAAGCGTTAGTGATATTCGCATAATTGTCCAAATTTGTACCTTGCCGATTTTGTTGATCGATGTTAATGCAACTATATACGAGGGCGTATGATGAATAATCGGTTGCCAACACCCAGTAAGGAGTTTCAGTTGTGACTGCAAAAAAAATATTAGTGAAAGTATTTAGTAAATAACTTTATATCAAAACAATTTATCTTATTTTTATTAATTACATATTTGTCATTAGCTGTTGTTAATAGTTTTCCACTAAAAATAATATAGACAGTAAGCTTACGATTGGTGCCAGCGATAGGGAAACTGACTATCAGCTTGGCACTGTTATCAGTAGTTGCTAAGCGAGCGACTCCGTTGATAGTACTCAAGCTCTGATTGACGACTTCGGTATTAAAGACGTCAACTGCGCCACCGTTAAGGGAATAATAGGCGTTACCACACGTGCCTTGCTGGAAGCGAGTGGGATATGACGAGATGTCATACCATTGCCCCAAGTACTGCAAATAGATATAATAATTATTAATATAGGCTATAATGAGTCCAATCGTGGCGTAGCGGCACAAAGTGTGACTGTAAACGCGACTGGTTGTGGGTTCGAGCCCCACTCGAGGAAATAAAATATTTATTTAACGTTATATTTCTATTTCTTCGCTCTGGTGTCGAGGCACAAGGCGGTGTTGAGCTCCACCACTCAACACACAATGTCTCCAAAATTCGGCGGAAAGTTAGGAACGAAGTGTATTAACACTAAGATCCATCTGCCGACCAATAAAGCTGATTCATTTAGTTTTTTTATAAAAAAATAAATAAATTAAATGATTTTTTTTATAATAATTATTAATATAAAAATATCCTTTCCAAGAGTAAAATATATAATGTTAGTGTGTGTAAACTTACAGCAGATACATTAAAGTTGGAGACGACAGCAATATTTTGATCGCATTGTCCTCGGAATACAAGTGGAGCGTCGTTATTAGGTGTAGGGAAGTAGAAGCAGGCTTGATCTGTTTGCGCTACGCTTGAGTAGTAGCGATCGTTGAGCACATCAATGCTATTTACTATTTGGTTAATATTTTGCGTTGCGTTTAGAGTTAGTGCTGATGTTCTACTCAATTTCCAACTGGTCACTAAAGGAATATACGATAAAATTAAATATTAATAAAAACTGATGAAACGTCACAATTCAGGTTTGTCGAATTGGATGATCTTTAAAAGTAAATTTGATCTTAATAAGAAAGTATTTAATCGCTAATTGAAAGAAAGTAATAGAAACTTTATTTTAAATGTTCAAATAGAACATGTACATGCATAAACAATCTACACAAATCACTAAAACGCAAACTTAATAAAGTTTATACTATCTTTTCTAAAACGTTGGTTTAGAAATATATATATATTTTTTATATAATGGCCCCTGATTTTGCGATGACAGACGCAAAATAATGTGCCAGTGTCACGTATAGTAGAAAAAACACGAATGATATGAAGCAGTAAATTTTG
>DWAO01005918.1:0-11365 GCA_018230605.1 Heliconius congener
ATATATATATATATATATATATATATATATATATATATATATATATATAGGACAACAGCAAAAGTCCCATCCCAAATACACTTACTACTTAAAATACAATACTAATACTTATACAATACTTATACATTCTTCCTTGTTTATATCATCAAAGTATGCTTGACTGTATGTCATATATAATTCCAACCGAGTCAACATTTTTATTAAGTAAAGCAAGATTAAGTAAAGGTTTTCTACCCAGGTACTCATATCTTGGTATAGCCCTGTAAATTAAGAAATAATTGAATGAACCACACTGATTGAACCACATATTTGGTTACTTGCATATGTAATCATTTTAAAGCCATTGAAAACTAAAGTTTCAGCAAATTCAATAAAACAAACAAAATAACTTTATATTGATATACTTTTTTATTCATGTCCAATTTAAATAAAACAAATACTAAATGTTAAGGGAAGCTTGTGGGAAGTGAAAATTGCATTTAAATTCACTAAGTCTTTTCTGAGATTAGCATGTATAAACACATCGCCAAACAAACAAACCGACAAACACACAATTGCATTGATAAATTCTCCTATATCAATGTAATTGAACCCAAAACAATGATAACGTTTCTCACATACCTTCCATGAACAGACAGCGGTCAGTTACAATTTTATTATATTATATGTATAGATGTATGTACATATGTGGATTTATAAAAAAGTGTTTAAATTACGAACCATTTGCATTGAATGAAGTTGTATGAATATTCTGACTATGTAATGATTTGGAATTGAAATGAGTTATTGTGTTTTTGTTTTCAGTTTCATATTCTAAACTTTTGGGGAAGTTGTGACACCATAGTGATGTATTTTTTTGTAGCTTCATGCTGTATTCCAAACACAGCAAATTAGGCAGAGGGAACCTGAGAAGCTAATGTTAAGATACTTTCGTTCTCCACTTTCTGCTGAATTCTTGAGGTACTGCGTACATTGTAGTGGTAGCCAATGCAAAATATATCCTCCTTAATTCTTAATGCAAACCACAAGTTTATGAGATTAGCGCATTCTAACAAATAAACTGTTCAGCTTTACACTAAAGATTTGAGGCTAACATGCCGCTGTGGAACAGAACTGTAATCACCGTTGTAGGGTCGATTCTCACCCGAAGGAATTTATTGTTTTCGCTATGGTACTCGTAAGACAAAGCGCGGCGTTAAGTTTCGCCATTTAACCCCTAATTTGCCAAATTTAGGCAGGAAAGACAGCTGTGTATCTTGACACCAGGGTGTATTTTAGCTTCGCGCTGTATTTCGTATATAGTAAGGTAGACAGAGGGAACCTGGGAATCCAATGTAAAGTAAAGGGAATTTAATGTGTCCTTCCTTCCGCTGTGCTCTTAAGGCACTGCAAAGTTTTAAATTAAATATTAATTTAAATAGGAATTTGAACTTGTGACAATTTTTATTATGAAGCAAATTCTTTCTCCTTTATCGTCACATAACGTCATCTTTTTGAAGTCATGTTTATAAAGAAAATTACTAACAAATGATTTTTTATCGCACAACTGTAAACTTCAAAGGAAGCTCTGTTGATAAATATTATCGCTTTGTATTAAAACATGCTTTAATATCATCATAAATATATTTATTGTAACTTCACAGTGTGTCTCGCATATATCAGGGTGGGCAGAGGAAATATAGTGTTAAGACACTGCGTTTCCCACGCACTCACATGCACAATAAAATGAAAAGAGTGAGTTCATTTCAACTCTCTCTCTCTGCTCGCCCGATACTTTCCGCTCGACTATTTATTGGCGGACATACAAGTATGCAGTTGACTCTTGCGAGTTCAACGTAATCCTTAACGTGCCCGGTAGAAACATGGCTTTTAGTGTCCGAGATAGCTCTGACTACAGATACAGTGGGTTATATCGGTACGATTAACTTGATGTTATATAGCCTATAGCCTCCCTCGGTGAGTAGATTATCTAATACGCAAAGAATTTGTCCATACGTACTAGCACTTCCTGAGATTAGCCCGTTCAACCAAATAAACACTTTAGCTTTATAATATTATTATAGTATAGATATAGATAGTATTGTATTGAGTTTTGCATCATGTTTATCTCGAAGTCAATATTTCGGTCATGACTAAAAAAATATAGATAAGATAATAAGGGAGCGTTACAAGATGTTTATTATAATATCCTACTATATGTTTGTTTCTCATCTTCATGTATCTCAAGCATTTTTGTATTTGTAACCCGCGTATTATATTGTACTTAGATGTAACCTGGTGTTTAATACTAGCGGCTTCGCCCGCTTAAACTTCTTGTTATATTCTTATCAAATAAAATATGCCGCTTGCATAAATTGTAGCATATGCGTTTTATATATTTGCATTAACATTTGCGGATTTATATATTTGCATTAATATTCTTTCTAATAAGTGTCAAATTTATAATTACCGTCGCATGTTGTAGTCAACGTTCAAATACGTTAACGTTAGAGTATGGAGTTACTCTTTGAATATCTTATTAATCTCATTTCCTTACCCTTGTAGACAAAGCGCGGCGTTCAGTTCCGCCGCGTAGTCTTAAAAATTTGAACGCAAGTGGGGAATAGTTTTTGTTTTTCAAAAACTTCTTTTTTTAATGAGTTTTTAGTCGAACATTCCGTAGGATTTCGTTTTCGAGATTGAATCTTTAATTTAGTACGCACATTCATATGTATATTGTACATAACGCTAATACGGCCTTCACAACATTATATGTATATGTAGCACAATGATCTTATAAAGAGACAAATGTTATCTTTCTTGTTTACAATAATAATATTATATGGGAATACATTATAGGGAGATATATATTTTATATTAAGATTAAACGATATCTCGCCTATAGCAGGGTAGACAGATTGAAGTCTAGTGTCAAGGCACTTCGTTTTCCACTTTTTGCCAGAGCAGGGATTATAAAAATAATTCATTGTCCCCATTGGGATTGAACCTATACTTATCACGTAAGTAATAAGGTTTTTTTTTATCTTCACGCTAATTCTAAGACACTTCGTTTCCATTAAGACACTTTCGTTCCCCACTTTCCGCTGAATTCTGGAGGCCTTCCATTTTGAATGGCGAAGCTCAATGCCGCGCGCTGTCCCTCGTTACCAAAGTGATTAAATGAAAACATTAAATATTTCTTTTCCCCGAGTGGGAATCGAACCTGCAATCTGTCGTGTTTACAGTCACACGTTTGTGCCCCTGTGCTAAAAAGAGATTATTAAGAGTGCGAAAATAGAAAGGTACGAGTACTTTATAGTGTAGTAAAATAGAAGTTAAATGCTTTAAAGTCTTTATACTGCGTGTAACAAGTTTTAAAAGGCATTGCTTCTCTTATACAAGCGCAAAAAAGGATTTTTACCTAAACCAATATTAAAAATCTGGAAGCGTTTGTTTCATTTAATGGGCTAATCTCAGGAATTATTTGTACCGTTTTCAAATATTTTTGTATTAGACAGGATGATGATAGATCCGTTTATTGAGAAAGCTTATAGATTGTAATTCTTATACTCGTATAAAACGTTTAGCGGTACCTGCGGTAAGAGATGTATCGGGCACTTAGGAGTGTGTCTTGTGTCTTACACAACTCTTAGTTGTTTCCATTCGACCACTTAGGTGAAGTTGTAAGTAAACGCTAGGATAACTTTAAAACATTTTCTTGGGGATGTTGAGGTATATGGGACTATAGGACTGTTTTCCATTCGTGGTATATTTATATTATTAGTCGATGTTTTTGTAGTTTAGATGTGTCCATCTATATGCAATTTTAAGCTCCGCCTCTCATCACAATTTGGATAAAAAGTGATTACATTATGGTGGTAAAATAATAAAAATGTCTTTATTTTCCATGCTGTATTTAAACTTGTAGCATTAATTTTTTTTAAATGGTTGTCGCCTCAAATAATCGTGAAAAGGAAATCCTTTTCATTATTTTCATCAATTTTGTACTATGCTTATATATTGACAGCTATGCTGTCAAGAGTGATAGAAGCGTTCGTAGTTGTTGATAAGGTGATAAAACAATATCTCATGTCCAATAAACATATAAGTATATTGTGATCGATTACTTAAAATATTCATAGGAATTATTTTACGTGATGCTATCTGGCTTAAAACGCGAATTGGTGGGTTCCAACCCCACTTGGAATATGAATTACTTTTGATACCTCGCTCTGGTAACAAGAAAAAAAGCGTGACGTTGAGTGTCTTCGACACAGTGGTGACACTATTGAGTCAATGGGAGGTGAATGGGAAACGGAGTGTCATAATACTAGATCCTCCTTATGCAGAATACAGCATGAAGGTAAAAAATAAAGTTACATGTCATATTCTTAAATATTACTTACACACGGAGGAGTGATATTGATATAATTTTTAGTCTATTGTTGGTCAATTGATATGGATACAGATTGAATATGGTGATATTTTATTTAGAGCCTATTTATGCTTCACTCAATATGCAACTTAAAATTAAAACGTAAAAATTTGGACCACTCACGACTTTAATAACACATTCAGAGGGTTCTATTTAATCGATCGATCGATCATTTTACAAAATAATCAATGGTTTTCTAACCAGGCTTAGCTTTCTAGCTAAGCCTTGAAAAAATCTTTATATACTAAGAATACTAAGAATAAAACTTTTGACATATCAAGTAACTTCGAGATGTATAGCTTATTTGCACATTTTGCGCCTCAACATGCTGTACAAAATGGTATGGGCATCATCAGCATTGACTATTCGAAATTTTGTTTTTTCTTTTTTAATTAGGAGGGTAACCAGAGAGGAATAAATAAATAACTGAAAATATTTATTTTAAAACATGTGAAATCTGAACTTAGTGGGACTCGACCTTTAGGGAAAGATCCAATCGCGATTTCGTGCTCCAGTACTTTATTTTTTTATACTTTTCTTCTTTTTTAGTTTTTCGACGTGTGAATTTGAAGAATGTTATACATATGACCATTTTCTACTACTACTTTAAGGTTATCATGGCACAATGGCACAAGCTTGCAACTGTAAACGCAACGCTTGTGGGTACGTTACGGGGAACGGTGTCTTGATGGGAAAGGAGTGTCTTAACACTAGGTTCCCCGCTCCTAGTAATAGTTGTTAATAATAGTAATAGTTGATTAATTGGTAATGTAATATCCGAAAACCTTTAACAAGAAATCTATACACCTATATTTATAATATTTTAAAATTTGCGTTTGTTGTTAAAACAAAATAAAATGTTTAAGGAGTTGATAAAAACAAATTTTATATTTGTCACTTTGTCTGAGAGATGCATTTATTAAATGAATTGTCACTATTTTTTTATTCATATTTTAGTGTTGAGTTATTATTGCGATGAAATGTAATAATATTGTATCTTGTTAATAACTGTCAACAAATCTAAACTGATTCTGCGAGCGAGGCGCCAAGTGATTGGATATACTATACTAAATATAATGCTAAAATCAGATTGTTATCAAACCTACTACTTATCAATAGAACTAAGTAAGTTAATTAACAGATCGGTCAGACATGTTGTAAACATTTAATTTTAAATATCTACATTTAAAAATTCACCTGTAGATAAGATGAGTTACTGCGATAACTCTGATAAAATTTATAAAATTTATTGTATTCATTAAAAATAGTTGTAATTGTATGTTGTACTATGTTCAATATTAATTAAAAATCTACGTTTTATATACTATTAGGGAAGCTGGTGACCGTTATATATTTATTGTAAATTATATTTTAAAATAGCAACCGTAGATTTTTTTGTTAGCTCATTTTAGCAGAATTGCTTTCCGAGCCGGTGGTAACTTGACAACTGTTGACAGTTCCTATGTAAAATAATGATTCAAAAGTGCTGGTAAATTTATTCAAAATATTGTTATATTAATTTATCTTTTTGTATGTTTCAGGTGTCACCAATAAATTTTCCTCCAATTCCTATCCTCACATTCCACATTTGTCGTTAACACTGCCATTTGTATATAAAACTACCTATTATAAATTAAGCCCCATATTCCTCTACCATTCCATTGTTCAACCAGTGTCTTAACAGTGATAAATAAAAAAAAATATTATTTACTAAAGAAAAAACAATTGTATATACTGTCGCTTTAATCTAAGTAAATTTTATATTTATACAGCACGCGTAATTATTAAATAATCACAAAGCAATAATTTTTAAGAGTCTTCCCGTATGTCGTTCTCGTCAGTCTGTCCCTGTATGTTTGTCCGTCTGTAAAATGACGTAAACACAATACAATATGAGTTCATCTCCCGCTATAGAGGCGTCCACTCCCACCGCTACCCCGTCCTCCCCCGCGCTGAGAGCACCGGACTACCACTTTCATACGTCCACGCCTAATTATTTAAAGGTAATCGATATTTAATATATACTTTTTTCTATTTCTTTAGTAACATGATGTCTATGCGGCAGCTTGATTACATATGATGCAATCAAGCTGCCGCAATGGCTTTCTGCATGATTGTTTTATTTATATATTTACAAATTATTCTCCGTTACTTAGAGAATAAGTGCTATTTAGTGGAAAATAGAGTGGCTTTATCATTAATATAAAATATTAATATAAATATAGTAAGGTTGACAAGATGTGGTTGCTGCTTTTCAGGAGAAATCTTAAAACTACATCTTTGCAGACATCTGTTAACTTTAGGGTGGCCACGACTGTATATATTATGTATATCTACTTGAATTTATGTTCTGTGATAGTCGTTGGTTAGAATCCTATTCATAGGGATAAATTCTTTTCATGACTTTTTTCTTTTTTTGATTCACTCATTGACACACTCTCGTGAAATGCCTTTAGAATTCCACTAAAAAAAAAGGAACGGAGTGTCGTACTAGGTTCCCTCTACCTACTCTGTTGTGTGCGGAATACAGCGTTAAGTTGATTTTTATTTATTTATCTCTTGTAAACATAAGCTACAGTAATAAACTAAGTAATATACTATTAACGACAGGCTGTAAACATTGATAAGAGATAAACTACGCGTAATAAACAATGAAATTACCTTTACATGTTATCACATTATATTAACTATGGTTGACTTTTCTCATTCTTCTTTACTTTCTCTATTATATTTTTATAGCTTTGTAAACCCACAACCCCCTCATTTACAACCATAGACTTGTGCCACTACCCCACGATTTTGACCGTTTTATGGGTATGGCCTCTGTTTCTTACAAAGTTTGCTTATGTGTGACTCTTATGAATATAGTTTCTTAGTTCTTCACGAAAGAGTTTCAGAAGTTTTAATGACGCCATTCTGCTGAATAGTGTAGTCTATGAACATCTTTAAATTGAAAAGGCAACAAATTAACAATAGTGTATAAAAAAGTATCAGTCAAATTAAGTCTTTATTTTATTTATGATTTATTCTTCTAAGGGAGTTCTCGAAAGGTGATGATTCCAGTCACATTTCAGTAGTAAATTAATAAAATATTTTTTTTGTTTTCGCAGTCTATTTAAAATCAGGACTAGACATTGTGTTGTCATAACGCATTTTATCCACAATAATGGTGAAAATCGTATCCCTAACCAGCTAAATATACGAAAATCGTTAAATATATTTTTAGTCGGATATTACTTCTGAATGTTGAAAATATATAATGCGACATTTGACCTTTTGGTGTAATTTTTGTGACTATTCGTTAAAGGTCAGATTTATAGCCGAAATTACCTGAACGACCCGAAGAATGTTGTTTGAAAGAAATAAGCTTGGCTTAGCTTAGATTGGAAGCCCTCGTGGCGCAGTGGGACAGCGGATCAAAAATGAGTACTAGGTTCCTTCTGGCTATCCTGTGTATACTTTTTTTCGTTTTATATGAAGTAAACGGAGAGAATGTAGTGACTCATATTTAAGTACTTTAGATGATTATTTACTAAGTCGTGGCATAGAGGCACAAGCGTGAAACTGCTAACGCGACGGTTCAGTGTTCGATTCCACCCCAGGGAAATTAATAATTTTATATTTCATTTCTTAGCGCTGGTAAGAGCTCGAGATAATGTCTCGATATTTCGACGGAAAGTAGGGAACGGAGTGTCCTAACACTAGGTTCCCTTTGCTTCCCCTGATATATGCGCGATGCAATATAAAACTGAAACAAACTGTAATTTACAGAAGCAACATCAACCGCTGAGTGTTGTCCTCTCGGGCACTGCACCATCCACACCGCCTACATACGGTATGTAATTATGTAATTTAAACTAATTTATTTTAATTATAAAATATATATATATATACTTATTAAGAAAACGTATAAAAATTTAAACGTAGTGGAATATGCCCCTATTGTCATATGAGTTAGATAAATTGTTTTTCTTATAATATGATTTTATAAGTGATTCCCGTGGCGTTGCCCGCTTAAAGTTAGTCTTATATTTCAACCAACCTATAGGAAATATTTACAAAAATTGTAGACTATATGTTATTCTATTGTATAAGCTACATTACTTTAGAGTTTTATCTTAATCTGTTCAGCATCTTTTAAGTGGATGTGTAACAAATATCCTTCCTCACAAACTTGCAAATTTATAATAGTGGTAGGACGTACGTATGCAAAATAAAATATAGGCGACGGTTGTGAGTTTGATTCCCCCTCGGGGGAATGAAATATTTAATATTTTCATATCTTTAAAATGTTTTCATATCGCTCTGGTAACAAGGAAAAGAGCGGCGTTCATTTCCGCCACTTAGTCTCCAGGCAGTTCTCCAGGCATTGCTCGCCTGGAGAATTCGGAAAGTGGAGAACGCAAGAGTTTTAATGACAACGAAGTGCTTTAACACTCGGTTCCTCTGTTTTATTATGTTTTAAAAGTAGATGGTAAGCTTGAATTTAATTTGAAGGAGATTTTAAAAAAGAGAGAATATAAAATGATATGTTTATAGATATTAACAGGTTTCTTAAAGTACAAGATAAACGTCAAACGTAAAAAAAATATTTGCTATTACATTATTACCTATACCTATATACATTTATCGTAAATGTAAAAAAAATTAAAAAAAATATAATTAAATATAATTATTACTTAGAAGCGAATAAAAAAATAATTTATGTTGTAAAATGAAGGAAAAATTATTTTCCGCCCCCGGGTGGGCTCGAACCACCAACCTTTCGGTTAACAGCCGAACGCGCTAGCCAATTGCGCCACGGAGGCGATGAGAGCACGCGTCGAATATCGAATTTGCTTCTAACGTTATATAGTATATTTATTTGTTATAAAATTTTTTTGAAAACATCAATTGAAAATTATGATTTTCAAAGTTTGTAAACCAATAAACATAAATACTCCAATAGTAAGGTGGCTTCATGCTAAATAACTCAATGATGATTAAATACATCAGGGATTACAAAAATATCAATATTATTCGATTTTAAACACGCAAAATAATTTTATATTAGGCATTTTATTGTGCTCATATTGTGTTAAGGATTTTTTTTTTAATTACCAACAAACCAAAAAGTCGCAAACGTTAAAATTTTCTGACCATATTGTGTAGGATTAAAATAGTTGGACTCGTCTATTGATCTACCAATCACTCTGAATATTGATGTTCTTTGCAGGAGAGCCTACGCTAACTCCACCCCCGAGATCACCAGGCGCTCCTCTCTCCACACCAGCATCGGGGGATCGGGTGCATCCCCCTGACGGCACTTCATCTGATAAGGTAAAAAATAGGTATTTTTTTCTTAAAAGATTTTATTTATAGATCTTATAATTTTTACTATTTTTTTAATTTCCTTTTAATCGAAATTGACGTTATTATTATTTAAAATTTATATTTGTTGAGTAATATTTTAATTTTTAATATTTTCTGTTTATATTTAAACAATATATTTTTATGCGAGATTAGCGGAAAATTGATAACTGATAACTTTTATGAAATTGTTAGATAAAATTTTCCTGTTTTGGTATAGAGGACAATTATGTGTACAGTGATTATGTTATACAGGTAGGCAGAGAGATTTTAGTGTTGAAACACTTTCGTCTCCTCGTACCATCAAAATTTGGGGCATTGTCCATTAAGTAGCGGAGCTAAACGCCGCGTCTTGTAATACGCTTATGTTTTTTTATCTCCAAAGTCATCAGAAACAGCGGTGGGGGGTGTATCGAGGACAGCTAGCACGGCTCTATCCCGCAAAGAGAGTTATAAAGCGCAGAGACAGAATTATAGGAAGGAAAAGAAGAGGGCGGCATCAGCTCTGTTGCATTCGATAGAGGATCCTTCTGTTGTTGTATTGGCTGATTGGCTTAAGGTGAGGTCTTATGTTCTTTTTTTTTTTGGTTTTTATTTAAATAAAATTTGCAAGGAGGTTCATTTGGAAAATAATTCTCTTTTCCTACGTACAAATAATAAGAGATGGTTTATTACATCATTATTTATAATTAATTATGTAGCCAACAGTATAGCCAAGTATGAAGTAATTTTTTTTATTAATATTGACGTCATAAGCCATCCAGTAGCAACCAGCTAGTAGTTTCATCGTTTTTGCAAAAATATCCAATTATGTTATTTTTTATTTATGATTTTGATTTAAGAGATTTGATTTTGATTTAACTGTATAAAAGAATAGCTGCCATGTCATATTTCTGTGAGCCGTTACATTACAAAATTAACGTCATGCAATATAATATATAAGATATAAGATTTTTTCACTTGCGACCAGTATTTCCTGAGATTAGCACGTTCGAATATACACACTCCTCAGCCTTACAATATAAGTATTTTATATATTACTACAGGTTCGAGGCTCGTTGAAATCGTGGACCAAGTTATGGTGTGTATTGAAGCCGGGCTTGTTGCTTCTTTATAAGAGTCCTAAAGCGAAAGTGAGTATGTTTTCATGAAATGTGACTTTTTTGTTGCTTCAATGTATTTTCAAAATGTCACACTCTAACGATATTGCGTCACCACTTAACTTGCAGTGCCTCACGGATTCGGCGGAAGGTGAGGGGCTGAAGTGTCTGAATGGGAACCAAGTGTCTTAATATTAGGTTCCCAGGTTTCGTCTGCCTATCATACATACATACTTACAGCGTTAAATTAAAAAAATACAGGGTGGAAGTGTCAGCGGACCATTTATCGAAACATCATATAGGGTAAAATATATCAAACTCATGCCTAAAGAAATTTATCAAGAGGCCTCAACGGTTTCGACATAGGTTTTTTTTTTCATTTCACGATTTTTATCCATACCTGTATTTTGTGTGACGCGATTATGCATAGATACCAATAACGTAAACATTTACTACTACTACTACTACTACTACCTTCACGCTTTATCCCTAGCGGGGTAGT